>PNEQ01094674.1:0-34012 GCA_003012365.1 Medauroidea extradentata
ACAAGTTAGTAAGTTAATCTTATCTATGTAATAATTACCTCAATGTGTGAAAGTACATTCCTAATGCATGCTGTAAATTTTTTTTTGCATTGGCTACTTATGATGCACCCATGACATTTTTTTTTTTAACTTTGGCTACTTCTGGCGCTTTCCAGCTATAATGTTGGCTACTTGCTAGTAGGAAAATCTGGCAACCCTGAGTGTCTGTGTGTGAGGCACAAGATGCTGGAGTGCTAACGGAGAAGCTGGCCGGCGTATGTTATCAGTATCACCTACGCACGAGTCTCTCAACTGGCTTGCAGTACTTTACTGTTATTGTTTCTCCTAAGGGACTTTAAGAGTGGGTGATAATCACCATCTTTAATTTTTGAATTTTGTTTCATAACTTTTCTTCTTGGTATATATATATTTTTTTTTTTTTTTTTTTTTTTTTTTTTTTTTTTTTTTTTTTTTTTTTTTTTTTTTTTTTTTTTTTTTTTTTTTTTTTTTTTTTTTTTTTTTTTTTTTTTTTTTTTTTTTTTTTTTTTTTTTTTTTTTTTTTTTTTTTTTTTTTTTTTTTTTTTTTTTTTTTTTTTTTACTTTAACCTAACTACGGAATAAAACACATACTGATAGAATTTTAGGCACCGTAAATATATTTTTGTCGTTATACTCTTGTTGCAGATCGAACTGCAAGTAGAAAATTCTTATTATTTTGTTAACTGCAATCTCATCTGTAACAACAGTAAGGAAAAATAAAGCTCGGATTTGGTGGAGATGTAATGTAAAGGCGACCTTCAAGCGTGCATCAATTGCCGCATAGCCACTACGAGACAAGCGCTGAACAAGCGAGCAAGATAACCCGCCGATCCATATTTACTATGAGACTTTAAACCGTGACCACATAATTGTATTGGCTGAAAGTCTGTAGCAAAGTTCAACGAACGTTTCTATCTGAGTTCCGCGTACATCCGGTTAGTACGTTGTTACGTACGGCAGTCTGAAAAGGCTGTTTTTAGCTATGTTGGATGTCTTCGATGCAATGGTTTTTAACGAGCACGACGTCTTAACAATAACATTCCCGTTCTTGTCTGAAGTGTGTGTCATTTTCGTAAATAGGCACAATGTGGACGCATGTGGAATAGTTTCTAAAAAAAAAAAAGTATTTCTTCGCACATTACAAGGCATTTGAAGCGCGTAGCAGGCGGGGCCCTTAAGAGGACGTTCCAGAGGGTAAAAAAATCATAGTTTTATATTTGTATAAAACAGCGCTAGTTTTGTATACGTCACTTGGTGGTACAGTGTCTTCTTGCAACAAAAAAAGTTCGGCCAATTTTCTTATAACGGCATTTCAAAGTCAATATTTGCATGTTCTTACTTCATCCTTCCCCCTCTCCCCGAACATCAAACAACATAATTAAAGAACATAATTCACTGTAAAACTACATTTCACGGGCTAGGGTTTTAAGTACATAAAAACCCAACACAAAATATTTTTGTATTTAAAAAAAAAAACTAAAATGAAATAAAAATATTCAAATTTCAGAGATTTTTAAAAAATACAAAACATTGTTTGAATTTGTATTTCTATATTTAAAACCCTAGTCCACGACATGTACTTTTACTGTGAGCTATTAATTTTTTTATGGTTGATTAGTTAGGGGGGGGGGACGAACTAAAAACGTGCACATTTTGACTTTGAAATGCCATCATGATAAAACTGATTTTTTTTTATAAAGAAAAATATACTCTCAAATAACGTCTACAAAACTAACATTGTGGCATACAAAAACAATATTATGATTTTTTTCCCCTATGGAACGCCTCTAAGGGTGCTGCTAATTTGAGAGCGAGACGTGAGCAGCCGACCGTGATCAGGTATCCAACGACACTGCTTGAATGACAAATAAAGGTTTTGCCCTCTGACTTGCGGCTATTCACGTTAGTAATCTGACATATTACTTAGTGCGAAACTATTATAACCAGTTCCTTTAATTACGCATTAATTTTAATACTTTTCTTTCAGTACTTCCTAAAAATTATTCCATGAAGGTTAATTTTGTTAGGACTTGAATGTCATTGCAGGTCACCTACAGTGAATCAACAGTAACACACTCAGCCGCCAGGCAGGGGGAGGGGGTGCTCGGAAGATGTGTGTCGTAATGCGCGTCCTTCCAAACAACTGCCGCCGAAACAGTTTCCAGCGAGACTAAATTAAATATATTTATTTTTAAAAGAGATAATCTCGACGTCGGCGAAGTGATTGTTTAA
Organism: Medauroidea extradentata; assembly: GCA_003012365.1. NCBI lineage: Eukaryota > Metazoa > Arthropoda > Insecta > Phasmatodea > Phasmatidae > Medauroidea > Medauroidea extradentata. The sequence continues at coordinate 2,251 of PNEQ01094674.1, forward strand.
AACCTACACATGATGCCGAAACAAGATATAACATATCATATGTGCAAACAATGAATAGGAACAGTTTCGGCTCAGTAGCAGTTTTACAGTGTATCACAAGTCTGCATTTAGACCTGCATCCTCTCTTTGACTAGTGCAGTTCTTTTCATAAAGAGTCACCTGTCGAGGAAATACATGGCCGTCTTTAGTAGAAGGCCGGAGTCTTGAATGTGGCAACGCCGCATCGGAGGCCTGCTGCCGGTCGCTCATTGGCTGCCCTAGTCAGTGTAGACGTGTACACGTCAATAAAGCTGCATCCTTACAGAGACTAGGTGGCCAAGAAGTGACAAGCAGCAGGCCCCCGATGCAGTGTTGCCACATTCAAGACTCCGGCCTTCTACTAAAGACGGCCATGGGAAATGCCATATGACAGTAAATACTATTTTCGATATTTAAAATGTGTATTTATTCGTAGTATAATGTACTTCCTAAAATGTGGCCAACGCTTAACGTACTTATGGAACTTTGAAAACAGACGTTCCTCATTTTAACTTTCCTTCTATCTGTGTTAATTATTCCGGCCTCTATAAGCTGGCAGTGTACGCTGTAAAACAGCTGTACAAGTTCCTGTTTAGCGCTCTATTAACGCCTTTACCTAGTGGGAATGTTTCTTGCTTTCGAGCAAATGTGGCGAACAATGTAACCGAACTGACACAGGAGGAGAAGGCAAGGAAGACGTCACCAATGTGAAGGACCGAAAGAGATGTTTTATCCCTCAGCTTGGCAGCAGGCGACGGCATATTCGCTTCCTGCCTAAACATTGTCAAAAAGGGAGCCTGATAGTGACTAGCTCGTGTGCAGTGTTCGTTTAGCGCAGGACACAGCCTCGCCACTTTGCCACTGCTTACCGACTGTATTAACACTGAGAGTTGGTCGTTGTCTGAACCCAACAATCAGTTCACATAGAATTACGAATACTTAGGGACCCCCGTTTTTCGCGAAAAGAATTTTGCCCCACTTTGTTTCAGTGCCTTACGTGCACAACTCTACTTCTGCTTCGTGGATATTGGCAGTGTGTCTATGTGAAGAGCCTTATCTCATTTGACTGAGCCAACGACAATAGCGTTCCTGCAACACCACACGTCTGTGATTTGCCGGTGGAATACCATGGCTCGTGACAGTTAAAATATCCAATCACTGACCACGTAGAAGAACTGCAGATGTGCACGTAAGACACTGAAACAAAGTGGGGCAAAATTCTTTTCGCGAAAAACAAGGGTCCCTACGAATATTTCACCTTTATCCGTGCTTGCGAAATTCCGTGAGCAATTACTAAAACTTATCTGTAGCTGTACAATAGGTTATACGCAGAGATGATGGTTTGTCGCGGGAAACGTGACTGTTTGCTGGATTTCAACACACGTTCAGCTTACCAGAAGATTACTGGCTTTAGCTTGTACTTGTATCTGTTACCCTACTTGACTGAGTCAATAATAATCCTGTTACTGTAATGTTTGATGTCCACTATTGGTCTGCTGATAACTATGTTGTGTCAGACGTCATACATGTTGCAAGAAACTACAGTGTTTTCAAGGATATGTTGGCGCAAAATATTTTCACGATATACCACCATTAGAGATGGTGATACATCGCGAAAATGTTTTGTGCCAACATACCCTTGAAAACACTGCAGTTTGTATCAACATGTATGATTGGGTGATATACGTCTGAATCAACTTAGCTGTCTGCAGACCAATAGTGGACATCAAACATTACAATAACATGATTCTTATTGACTCGGTTAAATAGGGTAACAGCTCAACGTACAAGCTGTAGCCAGTAGTCTTCTGGTGAGCTCAACGTGTGTTCAAACCCAGCAAACAATCAAGTTTCCCCGCGACAAACCACCTTCTCTAACAATCATCTCTAGTTATAGGTGGCCCTGGATAAAGTGAGTGCTTTTCAAAACCTAGTTACTCTCTCCTTTTGCAAAACTTACAATTTCCTACAATTTTTAATTACAAATAAAGCAACTTCAGTAACAATCAAAGTGTTCAGATTGCACAGTACTAACAAGTTGAGCCGCGGTGGCCGAATGCTCAGATCATTCGCCTCCCACCAAGACAATCAGGGTTCGATTTCCGGCGGGGTCGGTCCCGGATTTTCGCATGTGGGAATCGTGCCGGACGATGCCGTTGGTCGGCAGGTTTTCTCGGGGATCTCCCGTTTGGTCCGCCCCTTCATTCCGGCGCTGTTCCATACTACTCACATCATACCACCTTCACCAGCGCCAAAGACCTCGATGTTGAGTTGTGACCAAATTCTCTCACTCACTAAGAACTAAATTTGAGGTGACAATAAATAGTGTTATTTAATTGCTGTTCTTACAAGATGGTCTTCGAAAGTGCTCACTACATCGCGACCCACCTGTACCAACTTCAGTGCAGCCACAAACCCTCGCCTCTTACCACGGCAATCCCAGTGGGGTCAATTCCAACTTACGCTTATTAAACACGCGGCGAACGTTTCCATACGGTTTCATCGGGAGCAGTTCCCGTTTTCCCCGCTCTCTCATTCCGCCGTTGCTCATCCACACCGGGATCAAGACCACTTTCCTACAAGATGTCTACTCGACCTCATCATAATTCAAGACCACATTCCTGCACATCGGCAGCTCAGCTTCATGGTTATTGGCGGCTTGTCTTTGTTCAGACACGTCTCTCACTCGAATACGCCAATCAGAATACGGTTACTACTGCGACACCACACGTCTGAGATTTGCGGGTACACGCCCAAGACGCTGACAGTTAAACACAGCCAATCACTGACCACGAAGCAAAACTGTAGATGTACTCGTAAGGCATTGTTAGGGACCCTGTTTTTCGCGAAAAGGATTTTGTCCCACTTTGTTTCAGTGCCTTACGTACACATCTGCCATTCTGCTTCATGGTTATTGGCAGCGTGTCTATGTGAAGAGCCGTACCTCATTTGACTGAGACAATTACAAAAACATTCCTGCAACACCACACGTCTGTGGTTTGCCGGTAGAAACTCGAGGCTCCGTGACAGTTAAAATATCCAATCGCTGACCACGAAGCAGAACTGCATATGTGCACGTAAGGCACTGAAACAAAGTGAGACAAAAAATTTTTCGCGAAAAACCAGGGTCCCTAGGCATTGTGACAAAAGGGTACCATTATATTTTTCGCCAAAAACAAGCCACTTTATCGGTATCTCTGATCGCGCCATGGCTCTCATCAAGTAATTGTCTAGAGTATTTTATGTAAACTGAGCAAAACTAGCACGCACAAACATATGTTAGGCATAAGGCAACTCTGTTGTATTTCAATTACGCTGCTGTACACAGTCATAAATGAATATGCATTGGCCCGTGACGTTATTTAGTAGAGAGGCTAATTTTTTATGAGCAAGCTACACACAGCTCGGCAAGCAAACGAACTCGCCCACTCGCAGGCCGTACGTGTGTACCAGCAGCGGTAGACATATTTACTTTCGTGTGTTTGTTCTGGCTCGCATGCTCGGTTACGAACTACAAACTAAACGTTAAATCTTAATTAGAGTGCGTGAAGGTCACGTTAATTTTCCACATTAGTTCAGAGTTTACTTGTCCTCGGTCAGACCTGTGGGAATGAAAACTGTAAAGGAATATTGACACGCAGAAAAGTCTGCAGTGACTATTCGGACAAAAAGCGATGAGGTTAATGTGTGGCCAGAGACTAGCTGCTCTGATGCCTACAAAAACAAATGTAAATTATCCGTGAGTAGACTACTATTGCGTCCTGCATTTATCAAGTTTATTACAGGTTAACATGTTATTCTTAAGAGGGCGTGGTAGACAAATAAGCCCTGAGTTCTACAATTGAGATCTAAACATTTTGAAAGTCAATATGGAATAAACACTAAACATCAATCCTATGTAATGATATCAGCCAACTTTATGAACAAACATTTACCCAGGAAATTCACATTCGCTAAGCATATCTTGCGCCGCTTTTAAATGTACTATATTTCCGCCTCAGAGATTATTCTTCAGAAATACGTTACTAGAGGAAAATTTTCGCTCAGAAAGTAGGCAAAAAAATTAATTGTCTAAAGTTGCTGTTTTATGATTTTTGCATTTTAACTTCGAGAAACATGCAGTTCTGAACTGATGCTTTTAGTGCCGAATTATACACCACACACTCCTAGCAAACCCAGACAGAAACTACAAGCACGCGTATTCATATAACTAATATAAAGTAACAAAATTTACAGCATCTTCGGATACAGTTTCTTAGAGACATCAAGTGCTGTGTTCTAAGCAGACTACGTAACGTTATGGGTTTTGGATCCTGGGTGTCTCTTGAGCTTAGAAATAAAATTTAATTTTTTTTTTTTTTTTCAGGTTGTTTCGGTCTACTTTTTCCAGGAATATTTTCGTTTTGAGCACTGACGGACTTTAAGCAGACTACACAATTTTCGTTTAATAGTGACGAAAAATTACGGTTGGCAGCAATAAAGAAGCCAATAATTTGTCCAATATAACTTTAGACAATGCGCCAACCTATTTATCAGAGTAAACAAAAAAAATTAAACAACGAAATAGAGCTGATTTGTTTTTATTCATCAGTGCAGTCACATTTACAAATACAGCATACATTATTTTAAAAATGTAAAACCTGTTATAATGTACCTATACATTAGATTTTTAATACAAATTTTGATATGTGACTACTTAAAAAAAGTTTATGAACAAACATTCCCTATCACAATTTTTGTTTGGTTCAATAATTTTAACACTCAAGACCCTCAGTAGAGACAGCCAAGATGGTAAACACTTCATATTACAAAAAAAATTGTCAAAAATAAGCACCCGCAAGAAACTACTGTGCCATAAAAAATTACAATGTGTCACCTAGCCTTACAACTTTGCCACGTCAAACTAATTGTATGGTTTTCATATACAGAAGATCTTAAGGGGTATGCCTGACTGGCACATTCACTATATTATACAAACTGGCAGAATATTTTGTGGCGATGTCTTCCAGCGATGTGCAGAGCTTCGACCGACACAAGTTTATTAGTCAACTACTAACGTACGTGAGTAATGTCTGTTTAGTAATAGTCTTCAAAGAACGTTACACACGTGTACATCCTTGTCAGGTCTTTCACTAACACTTAAGGCGGCCGCCTAGCGAGGGGCGTATTTATGTGTGTGGTGAAAATATATGAGACGCTACGTGCGACGTCGGCCGGCAATTATATACTGAACCCGTCGCTGCAGCAAAGTCCAGTGTAGTTAGACCTCAGTTTCGAACGAATCCGGTACACATACCTTCAGAAACAACCGCCTAAAAAGTCAATTTTAGCCAAGTATGAGGTGTTTAAAATAGTGCTTCCAACGTGCAAGGTGTGTTGAAAGTCATGTTCACAAGTAGTCTGATAGAGAAGCATTGTGGACGCACGTTGACTGGTCTCTGAGAGAAAACGTACGAACACGCTAAACGCAGTCCGAGCACCAGCCAGGTGACCGCCCTAAAGCTCGTTATCTCGCAGCAGAAAATAGGAATATTTGCCGTCCTGTTAACACATTAAAATCTTGGCAAAGAATATTTTAAAAGACATGGGCATGTACAACATATTCAACTCATATATTACGTCGTAAAATGATAAGGTCGCCACTAAATGTCTCACAGAGACAAGATGGCGACGAGAAGACTGCACGCCAGTTGTAGTCTTGTCTCATGAAAGAATTCCATTTTGTGACAGTTGTGTTGGCAACGTTTTTACAAATGTTTGAATGGAAAAAGCAGTGTTTCCCTGTCACAGGTGATTTCTGAACAAACAAACTAAGCTGACTGGCAAACTGTGCAGTATACCAAATTGTGAAGTATTTTTCTCTAGCTCCGTGCACACATTGTAATCTTTAGAACAGTAACAATTTAATAAATATTACCTAAGATAGACATATATATTGCACAGTTGTGGACAGTCAGCCCAGAGCGCTTTTGCACAAACTCAATTAAGGCAGAGGCAAAAACAGTTTATACATGGAAACAGCTTTAAAAATAAATGCCAACATAACTGTCAGAAAATGTAATTCTTACACGAGACAGACTGTAGTGACTTGCGCCTAGAGGCTAGGGGGAGTTGTGATGCGCTCACTTTTTGGACTCGAGCACGCACAATACATTCACCCAGGTGGCGACCTTAAGAAACGCCATTACGTTAACAACCAAACTCTCATTTAAATTAAATTATTTTATTTCGCGTGAAAATGATTAAAACGGGTAATGACTGAATCATATTTAGGACTGCAGGCACTACATTTTCGATTCCGAAACATTCGAGTTGTTTCAAGGTATTCGCAACACCTTTATTTGTAGAATCGTTCCATAAAAATGCTGGGTTACAGCTTACAAGCTCGACTAAGTGAACTGTCAGATAGGAAGATTTCATTCCACTTGTCTTGATTTCATGTAGAGGTAACAATGCAAGTAAGAGTACTTATCCGAGATTTAAATATTCATAGTTAACTAAATTAATGCAGAATACTTGGCATTAATAAAAAGTTGATATCACTTCTATTTAGTCAGTTATACTGTGGTACAGACAAGTTTGTTAAACCTACGTGTTTAAATAAACAAGACGTATTTTTATAAGTCTGTTTAAGAGTCCGTTTTTTAGAACTACTATGGCAAACATATTCCAAGGTGGCACAATAAAGAAATCACACAGACCACTTGGTTAACAAGAATTGTTTACTCAGTAGGATGTGTTCAATGTTACCACATTGTCTCCCAAGGTTATATATTTCACTAAACTGTATATATTTTGAAACAATAAAATAACGAATTGTTGCACACTTCAGATTACAATAAAATGCCCAATTACTTCCATGGTTGTACGCAGGATATCTATGCTATTTAGAGCGCTGCCTACGTCAATGCCCTCACAAAAAAAACTATTCTGTGGTGACCACTAAATATGTTGTCCACAAGTACATCACAAACACTTTGGTAATGGTTACAAAATATTTCGTAGTCACTGCAAAACTTTACTGGGGGCAGTAAAAATTTTTTGTGGTCACAACAAAATAATTAGGTAAGGTCCATAATGACAGAATAGTTTGTGGTCGCCAATAAGCTTTCTTTTTCAGTGCTGGCCGAGGCACGGATAGGAATTTGCGAACTACATTAAATTCGAAGATGTGTCTGCAAACAGCATTTACGACGTGAAAGATGAGTCCGGAGCTCAATTTCTCGCATCATTGCCTATAGCCACACCACCTAGAGGGGTCACAACATGTGAAATCAGCTAACTTTATACTATGTGGTCGCTCAAGCGTCTAAGTGATTTCTCGAAGGTATGTGAAAGTTTATTACTTTTAAACCAATGCGAAATAAAATATAATGTTTTTAATGGTTGCAACAACTGATTTTACCGCACTGCTCACTATAGGAAACGGTCTAAACACAATATGGTGAGAGATAAAAATTTAATAAAAATTATTTTTTAGCTGGCTATTGAGTTAAGGTGACCGCCTGGGTTGAACGTATTTAGCGTGTTTGAGGCCTAGAAGTGCGGAAGCGATAAGGACGATATATCAGGGCATCACACCTCTCCCTAGCCTCTAGACGCGAGTCACAGAACTGGAGGTGCAGTCTTATCACCCACAACGAGCCTCTATGAGACTTTCAGTGGTGACACAAGTATTTTATGACGTAGCATTAAAGATAAAGCCAGGTGTATTGTACACGCCTATATCATTAAAAAAGTTTGTGGTAGGATTTAAATACCTAACAAAGACCGCAAAACTCCTATTTTTGCAAATTTTCGGCCGCTAGAAAAAACGCTCTAATGAGTATTTGTGATCCTGGAATGGGTATTACACGCGTGTGAAAACAGTTTCACGTAAAAAAAAACAGGTGCTACACGCTACTACACCATTCATGCATGTTCTCAAAGCGCCGCTTTCAGCCAAGTTGAAAGTCGTTACTTTGTGGCAATTACGTGGAACACTTCCAATAATCTAAGGAGTGTTTTGTTTTACGAATCAAGCGAACAGCGACTACGCTTGGCTTGACAGTTCCTGATAAGAACGTGTATTTTAAACACTGGAAACAATGCAGCTCGCACGCCAAGGAGACGGTCGCCTCAGAACTAATTAAACACGACACTAGCCTGAAGTCCGGGGAAGTACGGAGGCGCATGGTGTACAACTGCAGCAACTGACTTCGAGTAATGGCAGAATGTAAAAAAAGAACAATCGGAACGAGCTCCTAACAGCTGCAATACCAGAGGCCAGCGACCTGTCTCGTAGTCAAGTCAGGAACGCAACCCGCACGACTACACACACAGCAATGTAGGGATCAAGAGCGCAATTTCCCAAGCAACCGATTGAAGAAATCCGACGACAACTACATTAAACATTATAAAAATTGTTTTATTTTTGCGATGAAAATTTTAAACAAATTCCTTGCAAGAAAACACAAAAGAATACCTTCGTACAATTACAAGGTATATATAGTATTAAAGACAAATTAAAATAGAAATAATTATTTTAATCAGATAATGAATATTAGCTTATTTATTAAATAGCTGGAAAACAAATGATTATTTTTAAGTGTAACTATTTTTTAAGAAATTGTGGTAACCCCAGCAGCCGAACATGCACCCTTGTGCTCAGTAACCGAGCATCTTGCATGTAGAGTAACACAACTTGAACACAATTGCTGGTATTGTTTCTATATATTCAATAACAATTCTATGACTTAACTATATTAATTTTGCAGCACGTTATTAATACACATACTGACATTATTCCAGCAAAATGTATACCAGAGGATGTAAGTTGTGTAATTATTTCTCACAAACCCCGGGAATGGTCAGACCATTCGCCAATGCGATCCGGGTTCGATTCCCGGCGGGGTCGGTCCCCGGATTTTCGCATGTGGGAATCGTGCCGGACGATGACGTTGGTCGGCAGGTTTTCTCGGGGATCTCCCGTTTCCCCCGCCCTTTCTTTCCGGTGCTGTTCCACACTCACCTCATATCACCCTTCACCGGCGCTAAAGACCTCGAGGTTAAGGCGCCCGCCTGGTGGCCGTGTGTTGGTGAGTGAGGCACGACTCCAAGGGAGATGTTGACCGGTTCATCTGGCGCGGTATCGCCTCTACCGCAAGACACTGAAACCGCGTGCAGTGGTATCGTAGAACACTCGCCTGACTGACACTTTCAGTGGTGACCCCGTCTTATTATTGGTGGAAAGTTTTAAGTAAAGTCCAATACACCTCTCTATTGTAGTTTCACAAGAATCCCTTCAGTAGTTGTTTAGATATAATTGATTGAAGAAGCCGTTTTTAGAAATTTTGAGGTGCTCTGGAATGGTCTTTCTAATTAACGTGATGTTTTCAAACTACTATTCCGATGTCGTTTGAAGTGTTTGTTCTTTTAGTAAATGCACACATTAGAAATACGTTTAGTAGTTTCTTAGATAAAAGCGTTCTGCTAGCACGCTGCAACGCTGGCTACAAGGCAGGCAGGCGGGCGTCTTAAGCGCTGACCAAAAATCTCTCTCTCTCACAAACTCGTGATCTTCGTAAACAAAGAGTTCCTTAGATTTTTTTTACTGTGAAAATACTTGTAGCTTTACAAACAATTTTCCAAAGAAAATCTTTGTACTTTTAAAAAGATTTGCTAAAGTACAAAAAATATTAGAGCAGGTATAGTTACCGAAGTTATGAGTGACGCCGTTGACGTCTTGCGCAACATTCACGCGATGCAAGATTTAATGCTGTATAAAATTTCGCATGCAAACTCTAACGCTAAAATAGCAAAACAATGCTGTTCGAAAACATATCTTACGTATATCTCGCAGCGAGTTCTCTTCTTCCGAAATACTAGTTTATGGCACCTTTCAGTATTCAATAGCAATTGCTTTAGTCCAAATATACAGGATGACTCAGGACAGTAAGGTAAAATAAGGCAAGTGGGATTAATGTCTTGTCTACAGCGAGGTCATTAGAGATACAACTTTACACAACTAGGAGCGATTTCGGGAAACCATGATTCAATGACGGACTGTGTTAATTTCGCGTGATAATAGCTTATAAAAAATTAAGTCGCTAACGTGTTTTAAAATTTTCCGTAGAGTGAATTATAGTGGAAGTAATGCTACCCTGAAAATCGACTTCAAAATGCCATGTATTTAAATAAAACAAAAACTACTTGGTCTTTAATTGTTTTGACACTAATCAGTGTGTTGTTTAACCTTGCTACTGTTTTCGGGCCATTTATCGGCTACCCAAAAATTACTTTATTTATATATATATAGAAATAACAATATTACGTTGTGACTTGTTTATTTTGCTTTTTTTTTCGTATATGTCATGTATATCATAACTATCTCACATATTTGGTTTGGACTGCAAAACTTAATAAATAATTTGTTAGGGTTCTTTTAGACCATATGATAAGAAATTTCTTGCTGATATGAAGAAAGAAGTCGCTATAAAATGTATTGTATGAGAACGAAGACATGGGTCTGTCCTACAGAACTTGTAACATAACAGAACGCTATTATATTTTTCCAGGCAACCGTAATGTTTCAAAAGTTTCCGTACCAGCCGGCGTTTTACCTTACTAATGACTGAGACTTTCTCACATTCTAAATCATAGGCCTTATCCTTTCGACGGGGCGTCCCAATTCTGTGGAATATCTGCCCCTTCCTGCGGGTTAGCCCCTTTGATGGGTTTTCTACTTTCAGTGCGAATTCTACTTTCTTGGCCATTCTGTTGAAGAAAGATAATAGGTCGCAAGTGTTTAGTGCTGTCCACACATTCTCATTGGCATTTCTCTATAAAAGAGAACACTGACTGGCCGACTGATTGAATGAATGACTGACTGACATATCAGACTGCAGCCCAAACCGCAGGACCTAGAATCGTGAAATTTGTTGTGCGGGTTGCCTTTCGGTCGTAGGCGAGCACTAAGAAGGGATTTTTCGAAATTCGACCCCTAAGGAGGTGAAAAGGGTTGAAATATATTTTCGAAGAACCGTCAATAGAGCTGGAACCCGACGGCCTATTATCGTGATTTTTATTTCAGTGGGACACCTATAAAAATGCATACCTATTAGTAAATTTCAGAATTTTTTTGAAATTCAACGTTTAAGGGGGTTAAAAGACCATAAATGTGTTTCCGATTAACTATCGATATCCATCGAATCCTTCGGGATAACAAGTTAATTTTTACTTCTGTTAATCTCAGATATAGTGCATGCAAGACAACATTAAATATTATCTGACCAAATTGTGATTTCTGGGCAATAATTTGTTAATTTAGTGAATTAATCTTTGTATCAATTTAAACTCTACCGGGCTCATCTCTTGAAATTTTTTGATAAATGTTTTCACAATTTTGTGGCAAAAATATCATTCTCATTTGCATTTACCCTCTTCAAGTGCTTCACTATAATGGACCCAAGGCTGATTAATTCAAATTAAGTAGACTTCCACTACATTTTTAATAAAGTTTAACAAATTTACTACCACAGTCAATGTTTCTGATTAACAACATGATACATGAAGAGATCTTAGGTCACAGAGATCACTATACAATTATTGAATTAACGGTCTTGCTGACTGCACTTTCGTAAGAATGGTCCACATTCAGCTGCCAATGTCCTAAAAGAAAGAAAGTTTGCACTTGAAAACTTTGTCATCAAGATATGTTAAGACACATTCAGTTGGAAAGGTTATGAGGCAATACAGAAGACAACGAAGTTATTTAAATATCAACAACAAATAAAGCTCTGTCAAAACAACATATGTTTTCAACCTATCTGACAGTGCAGTACTTCAGATGAATTATTACACTGCCAGATATATTAGTACCTCGTATAAAAGTGTGAAAATCCCAACCCGTACTATTTAACACCGTTTTTATCGCTTCGTTGACACACTGTAATTCACAAACACCTATGTTTATAAGTTTTTTTTTATCCAAGTTCATTTGTAATAAATCCTTCCTAGGCAGAGGCATTGAGTAAGGATGTAGAGGTTTCAGGCCTTCGTTGAACTGTTCCACTATATCTTCAGTTTTTGCAGAACCTAAGAAACAACTGTTCTAGTACTGAGTAGACAATTTTATCTAATTATGAGAATATTTTACCTGGATAGTCATTTGTCTCGTCTGACATGTGTTATTTAGAACTTCATAAAAACAAATAACATACTTTTCACAACTGATAAGACGTGTAGACAGAATTTCTGAAAGGTGAACTGCGAAACCATTGTTTGTCACATATAAGTTCTTAGTTCTGCTCAACTGTAGCTGTGGAGCAATGGTACTATTGGGAGGAAACATAACCTTAAATATACTGCCGATGTTACTATACGAATTCATATAAATACTGCACGAGAAACATCACTTTTACTGACAAAAGAGTGTAGACCTGACGTGACAACATTTTGTTTGCGCAGTTTCTCGTCTTGCAGTACTTGCATTCACTATCGCTCAGTATCATTCAAGGTAGCATGCCCGTTACCTCCGGGCAGAGATGGTTGTTCTCTATCCAGGGTCTCAACAACTTGAAGCAACAATATTAGGGACTTAGGGACCATGTATGTCGAAAAAAGGGACCATTATAGAGACCAAAGAAAAATGAACAATTCCCAACCAACAGGCAGGATAAGCGTAATTCAACTTTTGTGACAAATATTGTCGGTAAAAATTTCCAGTATGCACTTGAACTACACTGAGCACTGCAAAAGGAAAGAACGAAAATATTTTGAAAAAATAACATTACTACTTGAAGAATTGAGAGTAAAAATAAAATAAAGGTGTCATCTTCATTATCAGTTGGTCAACAGACTACATGAAGATGACAGCTGCAACGACTGTCAAAACATCTAAAGACAAGAAAGTAGCGAAGCGATTGAATCCCAGGAGCCAAAAACAATTGTTCAAAATATTTAACTCCAGGGCAGACATAAAAGCATTATGTCTTATGAAAATGACATACACATTTCTGTCTACAGCGTTTTTAATTTTAAGACAAGATAAAATGACCTAGAATGTGGTGAACCTTGACAGATTTTAGATAACTTTTCGTCTTGTTGAACTGATTAATAAGTCTGCATTTTAGAGTTAATTTCACGTATGTTAAAACCAATCTATAGTTTGTAATCAAAAGGCAAACTTAATTATGCCTGGATGGGATGTGACCATGTATCATGATTTTATTACCAAGAATTTATATTTACGTATTGCCAAGTATCATAAGTATTTACTACAGTGAACTGAAATAATATTTTTTACTAAGTATATCATCAACAAAAGATGTTATTAAATGTATTTACTGCACATAAATAGTAACTAATTGGATTTATTATATGCAGAACAAAGATTTATATAAAATAAAACTAAACACTGTATGACAGTGACAAACAGCATTTTTTACATTTTTTATTTTATTATTTGTCATTGAATGAGAAAAGTACTATTATGTACGCATACATTAACACGATTGCTACAGAATGACAGCATTGCATTTTTCTGGCGTTCACAGTTTTTTCCAGACAAAAATTAAAAATTTCCAGTCTTTTGCAAGAAATTAAAAAAAAGTAATTAAAATTCGAATAAATTAAATTTTAAAAGGCCTGTTCTCAAAACAAGTTCAGAAATACCTACGCTTGCTCTGCGATTTGCAAATGCACTGCGGACAGTCAACTTGTGTTCAACACATCTATCATAATCTAAAGAATGGCAATTAATTTCAGTTATGTGAAATAAATTATAACAAGTTATTGCTACGATCACGTTTATTATAATACAGTAAATAGCTGTACGTGGTTAGAGTTTCTACATCAAAGAGGTATTAGCTACCATTTCGTAGAAAAACATTCTTGAACACAGCTAACAGAAAATGCATTTAAAAACTGCGGTCACATGATTCTTACGAAAACGAACAGCTCTGGTATCTTATCATTCCATAATACAGTACTGTTGATACATATATATGAAATGCAATCCTGTTGCTCTATCTATTGTAGATCATTATATCTGTGTCCTACATTCCTTTTTTTTTTTTAAAGGTAACGAGAAACAAATCACATAAATTAGATACTGAAAAACAATAAAGAATTTACATTGTTTCAATTTACGAAATTATAGCACATGAGCCACAAGGCCTGTAATTTGTTTTAAACATTTGAATTTTCAGTTACCAAAGGCAATTTCCCTGACTTTTTCAGGTTATCCTTTACCACTTTCAAATTCCCTGACTTTTTCAGGTTTCCGCTGTTTTCCAGATATGTAACAACCATGATTAAATGTAAACTGAATATAGTTAGTACGTATTATTAATATATTGCAGAAACAACTTCCTTGAATTAGGAACCCACATTATTATCTGGAATAGTATAGTCAATTTGTAGTACATGTATTTTACATTCAGAATTAAATTGCTTAAGAAACTAATAGCAACATCATTCATAACCATAAACTTTCATAAATGGGCGGGGGAAAAATATTACTATTTGATGTATGTTTAAACAGGAAATTTGAATTAATTCCTCTTTAAGATTAAAAATAAAAAAAACTTTAGGGACCATTTGTGGAAAAAAAAAAAAAAAGGGGGGGGGGGACTTTTAGGAACGAAGCTCAAAAATAGGAACTTTTAGGGTAGGGACCTGTTGAGACTTGTTGAGACCCTCGCTATCACTTTTTGTGGCAAGCTCCGAGCGTATTAGCTGTGTTCTAAATTGCATTACACAACGTTCAAATAAATAACATCATTATTTTTTTTATGATTTTTTTTCGCCACGAAACGTAAACCATTTGAATATGAATTTTTCGATTTTTTTCTCAATTCAACAATTCTGTTATTATTGGTTGGCAAAAATAAAAAATAAAAACGTAAAGCAAACATAGGCAAACACTTTCAGGAAATCCTGCAAATTACGTTCAAGCGAACGTGAGAAACTGAACACGCGCAAATGTTTCTTTTAGTATTTCCTCGAACTGAAATTTAAACACGTGGAAAAGGGGAGGGGGGGTGTAGTACGGTTAGGTGTCAGATCGCAGTCGCACTTACTTTCCAACCGTTAACGGCACCGCCCTACCCCAGAGTTCTAATGTAAGCAATGACTCGGATTTACATTATAACCATCTGTTTGCAATATCGCTTTCGGACAAAACCCATTTTCAGCTGAGAAGAGGAAAACATTGCTATCAGAACAAACACATGGGGGTCATTTATGAGTAGTTGTAGTAGGTATTTTCGGGTTTTTTTTTTTTTTTGAAGAAAATACTAATTTGCTAACAGTTTAATGGTTATTGGGGGAAAAAACAGCTTTGAAAATCCTATAGCTATGAGGGCCTCAAAAAAATGAACCAAAAAAGTCTCCGGTGGTATAGGCGGTTCGGGATAAAGCGAGCACCCAAAAAAAGCCCTGCTTATGTTCTATTTTCAACCAATTCGTATCTTTCCGCGCGTAACGGCTAAAGACGGGGAATGTCTAACCTCTATGGACGTGTCACTTGATGTTTGCGCGTGTGAGGTAAATCGCGCAGCCAGTATGATAAAAAAGTTTATTTATTATATTAAATATAATAATATCGATTTCTGTTGATTTTGTTTCTGTATTGTTGTATTTAAATGGAAAATACAGTGAACTATACTGCGTAATTTCGCTGCCAACCATACAAGCAGAAGGCAACTATAGTTACGTAGAATTATGTGCAGTAACGGCTAAGGATATTTTTCAAAGGTTAAATATTTAGTGCTCACTTTATCCCGAACGACCTATAGATGTGTAGGTTCGGCTGGTATTGAGCTACATCTTAATTAATTTAACACGTAAATCCCTATTCTCTTGCTTGCCAGGGTTTGGGGTAGGCAGCGCTCGTAAGTTGGTAATGTAAATAACTTATCTGCGGTAACAAAAATAGAAACCGTCAGTTAAGAGTCCTATACAGCTCGCGCATCAAATGCGTTGCAGCGTGTTAGAAGAAAGTTTTTTTTTAACAGCGTGTTAGAAGAAAGTTTTTTTTTAACAGCGTGTTAGAAGAAAGTGTTTTACAGTGTGTTAGAAGAATGTTTTTTTACATCGTGTTAGAAGAAAGTTTTTTTACAGCGTGTTAGAAGAAAGTTTTTTTACAGCGTGTTAGAAGAAAGTTTTTTACAGCGTGTTAGGAGAAAGATTTTTACAGCGTGTTAGAAGAAAGTTTTTTTTCAGCGTGTTAGAAGAAAATTTTTTTACAGCGTGTTAGAAGAAAGTGTTTTTACAGCGTGTTAGAAGAAAGTTTTTTTACATCGTGTTAGAAGAAAGTTTTTTTTTCAGCGTGTTAGAAGAAAATTTTTTTAACAGCGTGTTAGAAGAAAGTGTTTTTACAGGGTGTTAGAAGAAAGTTTTTTACAGCGTGTTAGAAGAAAGTGTTTTTACAGCGTGTTAGAAGAAAATTTTTTTACAGCGTGTTAGAAGAAAGTGTTTTTACAGCGTGTTAGAAGTTTTTTTTTAACAGCGTGTTAGAAGAAAGTTTTTTACAGCGTGTTAGAAGGAAGTTTTTACAACGTGTTAGGAGAAAGTTTTTTTACAGCGTGTTAGAAGAAAGTTTTTTACAGCGTGTTAGGAGAAAGATTTTTACAACGTGTTAGAAGAAAGTTTTTTACAGCGTGTTAGGAGAAAGTGTTTTTACAGCGTGTTAGAAGAAAGTTTTTTTTCAGCGTGTTAGAAGAAAATTTTTTTACAGCATGTTAGAAGAAAGTTTTTTACAGCGTGTTAGAAGAAAGTTTTTTTTTAAGGATAAACTAAATGTGCATTTAGTATCTCTATCTACGAAAAGAAAACACATTTAAAACTATGCTTATATATATATATATATATATATATATATATATATATATATATATCATTCTTAGAAATATTGTTTCGGTGCATCTGAAAATGTCCAAAAACGTCACGTAAAAAATACCAGCTGGAATCGTAAAACTAATATATAGTAGCACGCGCTGGACGTTACTACCTACTTTCCATAAATAATAAACTAGGGTTACCGCTTGAAGACTGAAGTTCCATAATAAAAAGTCAACAACCTAAACACTGGGCGCCGTTTTCGCGGCCCGCGCATACAGGCGACACGGTTATTGAGTCACAAGTCAGTCTAACTCTTATCGCCTGCCAGTTTCTGTACATGAGACGCGGTATCGTATAGAGCCACGATTTTGTCGCGAAAATATTTTTGCATCATTTTGTTTCAATGTCTCGCGTGCACGTCGGCAGCTCTGCGTCACGGCTATTGGCAGCGCGTTTGATCAGACACGGCCCCTCATTTGACTGCACCAATAACAATGAGGCTATTGTGACGTAATACGTATGTGATTTGTCAGTAGAACATCAAGACAAGTGACAGTTAAAACGTCCAATCACTGGCCATGATACAGAGTTGCGGATGCCAACATAAGGCTTTGGAACCAAATGGTGCAAAAATCTTTTCGCCATAAAATCGTGGCTTTAGATCGAGCGCCAGCTGTATAGGGATCTTAAAATCTACCACACGGTAGCTAATGTCCCACCACACAATAAAACACGAGGATTATCTGTACTTGGAGTGTGACATGTTAAGCATGTAACTTATGCTTAGTTTCAGAAAGATGAACTAATACCACGAGCCAGAACTAACTGCATGAAAGATTCGCGCAAATACTTTCATTTTTGGCACGGCAATTTGCTGTCGAAAACAAGTAAAAAATAATATTTGCTCGTAACAATAACTCGTTTATGTTTCGACATACAAAATATCACGCATTACAGAATGCGCATATCATACAGATTTTAAACTCTCAGATCGTTGTCAACTATTAATGATAGAGACGGGAAAAATCCATGGATTCACTAACATATAGGCGAGCTTCCAAGAATGTCTGTGTACTCAAGTAGACGGCGATTTTAACACTTCTGTTAGCTCTCCATAGGCAATGGCTTTGCCTGATTCGTTATTGTGACCTACATATCGGCGAATCAGGGGAAGCCACAGCTATTGGTGAGACAAAAGAAGTGTTAAAATGACCCTTCCTGGCAGGGTTGCCAGATCTAAGGCCGCGGCCTTCTACTAAAGACGGCTATGACCCTACTCATGAGTTTTACAATGTAAAAAATTATTTGTAAATTTACTATACCGATGCATAACAGTGTAAAGATGGTACGCATGGTAGAATTTATCCCCATACATCAATCACAGTATTTCCACGCATGTCTAATTTACACTAAAGTTACCAGACTTGTAACAATGTTTAACAGAATATTTATTTACAAATTCTAATATAGTAAAAGCCCCATACTGTGTATTGTGAAAACTTCTATTACTGTTTTTTACAGTGTAGTTACATGCGGTTCATTACACACTAAACAATTTTGAAATTCCTGCTTACTTTCTATTTTCAGTCAGATTGTACGATTCCACTGCATGTGAATAAGTACAACTTCATAGCTATGGAAACTTAGTTCGTTAAAAATTAGTGCAGGCAAACAGCCAAATATAAAGTTCCCGTGCAAAACAGTGATAAGTAAACGCCTTCACGGAGAGTTAAATAATATTGATAATTATAATAATTGCGCGCAGATATTATTCGTCTTCAAATCGCAATCTCAATTATTTTATTCAGCAATGTACTTTACACCATTTCTCGGTGGTATTTTGAACAGTAAAGCAAAGCAGCGTGAAGCGAAGGAAAGAAGAAAAGGGCTTATCACCTTCCATCCATAAATAAGTATTAAAATACGTATACCTATTTATAGCTTTACATTTATTTCTAAAGTTAATTTCATTGCTAGAAAAAGTTGCCCAAATATTTTCGTCTTAGTTTCCTTGTGCATAATACTTAAGGGGCCTGCCTACCTGCGCTTGAAATGCGTTGCAACTAGTTCCGATTATTCTTTTTCTTGACGAAACTACTAAATGTGCATTATAGTTGTATATCTACGGAAAGAACACATACTTCAAACTATGTCACTATAGTTTCACAAATTCAGCAAGTTTATTTTAAACATCATTTACGGGCTCCTCTAAATGGCCAAAAATGGGTTTTCCAGACCGCCGTATCTGGAAAAATAACAGCCGGATTCGAAAAACGCAACTATAGAAACAAGCGTTAAACTAAGAACTACGCTGCCAAGAAATAAGATAATGTGATCACCGCTTGAAGTCCCATAGGAGAAAGTATAATAGTGTAGCACTGCACGCTATCTGAGTGGCTTGCGCGGAGAGGCGATAATACATTACATACGTCAGCCAACGGCAACCTTACCACTCCTACCGCTCTCACACAAACACAGCCTACCTAGGGAAGCCCTTTAAAAACATACGTGGATTTTTAGCGCACACTGTTCATTAAGGCGGATAGACCCCTATCGCCTTGGATTTGTAAGACTTTTTCTCGATACATTCTGTTTCTTGGGATGTGGGCCTGTCATAATTTTGGCACGACAGGGCTCAAACGATGTTGTGGAACTGTTGCAACCTCAATATCATTATTTTGACGGCAAAAAAAGTTGTTTACTTACGGAAGCGACTACAGTGTACACAAAGTAGCCTAACAGAAACCAAGTACTATGGATTACAAAAGTGGATGAAACAAATTATGCCGTGTCAACGTGAAAAACGTAAAACAATATCTCTATTCCATGATGTATAAGCAAAACAATTAACAAGTGGATCAGATCCCTTAATGATTTGCTGTAAGAGTCGGGTTCTAAAAGGGTCTACTTCATAGGCACAGAACAATTAAGTAAAAAAATTAACTGTTTATTAGCAAGTTTATCACTTTAACATGTGACTCATTTTACGTATATAATAACTAATATAAACACATGAATCGAATATGCGCAATTTTGTTTATCCTTGGCCCCTTAAGGGCGATTAATCCCTGTCAGATAGGTGTTACGGTTTATTTTATAAATCAGGGAATATACACATTGTTTTACTTTTTTCACGCTGACAAGGCATAGTTTATTGTTTCATTCACTTTTTGTAATCCATGTGGCATTGTTTCTGTTAATGTTGCGGCCTCTGTAGTCGCTCCCGTAAATAAAGCAATTTTTCCTTTTCAGCTGTTTCCCGTTGCAAAATAATTAATATATTATGGTTCCAGCAATTACAGAAAATCGATTAAGTTTGTATTTATGCCTTGTCGTGAGAAAAATTTTGATACATCGACTGGAACAGAAGTTACCGAGAAGAAACAGATAAATCCAAGGTGGTAGGGATCAATACCCCTTAACGACGAACACTTTCCGCCGTCCCTACATGTACGTCACAGCGCTATAAAGTATTCAGTTATGTATCAGAGAAGTACGCTCTCGACAGGAAGACGGGATTATTGACTTGATCCTTCTCTAAAGGCGGCCATCACCAGATCCGGCCCATCAAAATGTCCACAATGAAGGGAAAACCAGTTTGAATAGTTCCAAGGAAATTATTTATATGTTAATTCAGTTGACCATGTCGACCATGCATTTACCAGGGCCGAGTTAACACTGGCTTGTAACTTAATCGGGTGTAATTTAAAAATACAAATGCTTTAGCTCTGACTTTTTTTGTTACCACGAGAAGTCGTAACAAACGTGCCCTTGTAAACCGCGCTTGCACACGATTGATTCATGAGCGGCGTTTGGCGTGCTCTTGTGAACCGCGCTCGAGATGCCTGTCCCGTTATCAAAGCGTGTGGCGACTGGCTTGGGTGCGAGAAGCAAGCTAAGGTCTGTGGCACGAGTGATAGTTGCTAGTGTTGTTGTAGGTGGTTGATGTTTGCGACAGTTGAAGGACAGCTTACCAAATACGTGATAGCAGAACTGCATGTTGGTGGTTATAGTCAGTGATGCAACAAGCTGTTGAAGTCGTCTGCAACTATGTTCCGTGTGCGCCGCCATGCTGGTGACAAACAACTGGTTGCTATGTGGTTGCTATGGAAAAATACACGGGAAAATGTCGGATTGGTTAGGTTGTGTGATTTGACTCTTGAAATACGAAAAAATAAATCCAAATAAGAGTGAAATATCATTGACAAATTAGTTTTACGATTTTCCGTCACATTAAACTAGCCGAATTTCCTGTTTTATTGACAGACACGTAAAATTCATATCTGCTACCACTGCATTATGGCAGGCATGTGTGTGACTTACTAATGTAGGTTCTTTGTGTAAAAACTAAAACATTTCGTATATTTAATTTATTACGTAATTCGCTAAATAGCGTCTGATATGCCGAATCTGTGCTTATAAACGTAACATATGTGCCATTTTCATAGGAGTTATAATAGGCTATTATGTACGGTAAAAACGAATTTTGTCCTACGAAGTATATATTAGTCATGTTAAAACATTATTAAAATTATTATTCTATTGTAGCCAGCATTTTTTATAAAATAAAACTGCAGACATAACACACAAGTCACAAATGCTAACTAACTTATACAGACGATACCAGGTACAGCAGGTCTGCATAGGTACAGTGGTAGAATACAACTGAAACATTATATTACTTAACTGCTTATATAGTAATAATAGATGATCCTTTACTGACACTGACAATGAAACTAAATTGGATTTGTTTTCATCTGCAATAAATTTATATTTTAGGCCTAAATTATCTTAAATATATACACGTTTAAAGTAGGGACGCCTAAATTTTTTTTTTTAATACATTGGTTAGTTAGGCCTACCTGGGCAGGTATTTATTTATTTTATGTAATCCTAACAAAACCCATTGAGCAGCTGCAATGCTTTGGGCGTTAGGTGACTAGGCAAAGGTGAAAAGCTAAAAAACAGTTTGGGCTCTGAGAAAAGATATTGTTCTTTTCTTAGAATTGACGGAAAATTCTTAAATTTATTACGAGACACAAATCAACATTCAATGTCTGATTTTCTTGCTGACATTTCGCCACATCTCAGTATTTAAACCTAAGTTTGCAAGATAAACATAAAACAATGTGTGAGATGACATGACAGAATCTGTTTTATTCAGGATTCTCCGAGAGGTTAATTTGATTTCTCCTACAGTGATAGAATTTTTAGAAAAAGTAGAAGAGCCTATTGACGAAAATTAAATAAAAGAAGTAACTAACTGCTTGAATAATCTTAAATTTTAGTTCCACTCAATATTCTTGGGAATTGAAGGGAAAAGTATTTATTATTTTCATATTTCTTCAGAGGCCTTTAACTACAGACGTTAACCCCCCCACAACCAATTTATGAACTTGGATTGGTTTTCAATCAACGAAGTGAGGCTGAAGATATAAATATGAGAATTCTCTGTTCAGTAAAGAGTGAATGAGCTATTCAAGTCATCAATCTAACGCATCAACTTCTGGATTGAACTAAGTAAAATAAATAAATTCCCTGGCATCACAGAAATAGCAATCAAAATACCTACAATGTTCGGATCGACATGGATCCGTAAAAGCACATTCATTGCAATGACTATCATCAAATGCAAGCACAGAAGTAGTTTAAAAAAATTAGACTCTTAAAAACCTAATGCGGATTTCTCACAGCAAAGAAGCCTTTCACACTAAATACCTTGTCAAGTTGGCTAACATGCAGTTGCAGTTTTTTGTCGTGTATTTCCAGATACTTGGAACATGGTGACTATTATGTAGTAATGTGACAATTATGTGTAACCCTTTTCTTTAAAGAAATTAAATAAATGAAGAAATGAGGTTAATTTAAATCTAAATAATGAAATATTTGGCACCATTATGTGCGTGCGTGTGGAGGGGACAGCCCCTTAGATATTTGTAAAATCAATACAGATAGCCCGAAGCTAAATTTAACAGAGAAGGTCTGTCCTAGAGGCTAGGATAAGCTGTAATGAGCATGCCTGGAGTCGTTATTATCGCTTCGTAACTCAAAATTAGAGATGATGGTATATCGCGAAAATGTTTTGTGCCAACATACCCTTGTAAATGGTGTAGTTTCTTGCAACGTGTATAATTGGGTGATACACTTCTGACACAACTTAGTTGTCTGCAGACCAATAGCAGGCATCAGGTATCATAATATCGGGATTCTTATTGGCTCAGTCAAATAGGGTAACAGCTCCACGTACCAGTTAAAGCCAGTAATCCTCTCGTAAGCTGAACGTGTATTGAAATCCAGCAAACAGTCAAGTTTACCCTCGATAAACCATCATCTCTACTCGTAGCCCTGGAATACAGAAATACCTCCAGTCAGAGAGCTATCTAATTAGTTGGAAGCCACTCCACACAGTTATCCTTGAGGGCGCAAGGTGATATATTCTGTGTCATGTAAGTGTTCCGTATTTTGACAGTTCACTTCTGAGAAACGTGTCTGTACACAGGTTTGCGGAGACCCTGCTTTTCCAGGAAGCCAGGTAGGTTTAAAGCTCCAAACAATGGAAACGTCGGACACATTTCTCAGAAGAGAAACGTCAAAATACGGACAAGTTACATGAAACAGACCATACCTGAGAACCGTTCATAAGACGTACACTGCTGGAGTATAGGTGTGCCTAGTCACGTGGCTAAGTTCAGGTCACGGAATAACGCCTGCAAGCAAAGGCCCCGCCCACACGAGCTTCAAATACCTTCTAATGTGCGGGGAAATACATTTTACACGGAACTATTCCATGTGTGCCTATTGTGCCAGTGTGAGAAAAGTGAGAGATGTAAGATATTGTGGTCAGCGCTCAATATCGAGGTCTTTAGAGCTGGTGAGAGGTGACATGAGGTGAGTATGGAGCAGCGCCGGAATGAAGGGGCGGGGCGGGAGAAACGGGAGATCCCCTAGAAAACCCGCGTCCGACACGATTCTCACGTGCGAAAATTCGGGGACCGACCCCGCCGGGAATCGAACCCTGATCGTCTTGGTGGGAGGCGAATCTGACCATTCAGCCAAGAAAAGAAAATACACTTCTTACAAGGATGTAATTTTATTGTTGAGACACCATGCCCATTAAAAACATTGTTTAGAAGTAGCATAGCTGAAAACGGCAATTTCTAGCTGCCGTACTTCAAAATGTACTAACTGATTGTGCGCGACAAACTCAGAAACACGCACTGAACTTTGCTATAGGCTGTTCAGGGTAAATGAGCAGTACTTACAATTTTATGTAAATCATTATACCTTTGTCTTTATTATTTTAAATATGTGAAACCTTCCATGTAGTTAAAAACTAGTGTTAACGTTTATCAACTCTCAAAACTTCATTTCTGTATCGTCAACAAATACACCTTTTCGACCATTATTATTTATTAAGTGTTGGGAGTGCTCACTTTAAAGTGAACTGCCTGTACAGACTTTCCACCAATAAAACTATATGGTCAGAGTCGTAAGTCCCATAGTAAAATAGATCGGCTGGAATCTTGCACGCTAGTTCAGCATTAGGTTCGTGCGATGCAGCATTTAATGCGCGCTTCACGGTCGTCCTTAAAGTAGTGGGAATTCAAACAAAGCCTACATAATTTATAATTATGTTAATTAATTTCCTCAATTTAAAGACAACAGTAGATTTCCACACGTTATTTTATGTGTGTTACACGTAGCGACATATTAGCTTCTATCTCTTTCTTCGATATTTTAAACATCGTATACATGCGGCTTCAATCCATATATTTAAGTCGTGTTTTTTTTTTCTTTCGTGCCACGCTCGTGAATTATTGGACGCTTGAAACTTTGTTCCAGTTATTTTTTGAGCGTCTTAAGGTGGCCATATGTGTGTATGAGTGAGGCACGGCGCCAAGGACGATGTTAACCGATTCATCTGGTGTCTAGAGTAGTTTCACACGAATTTCGTTAGTAGTTTTTCAGATATAACATGTTGAAAAGCTGTTTCCAGCCATTTTTCTGTCATGATGATGTGAAACTGCCTTTCCGGCATCGTTTGAACTGTATTTATTTATTTTTTTTTTTCGTACAGTGTGCAAATGTGGAATACAGTAGACTTCCGATTATCCGTGTGCGGATTATTCGATTTGCGAATAATCCGCGCAAAATATTATCCCTTTATATAGTTGGAAAAAGTTGAAAAATGTTTGGCTATTTATGAATATACGCTGTGTTTACTCGCATAATGTTCACCAGCGTGTTATGCCTGCAACAGTATTTTGAAAGGCTTGAAGAAGATTTAAGTATTTCACAGCAGGCGAAACAACTAGTTCCGCGCACGTTTGGTTTAACGAGATTGTCCCGTGTCGCTCATGAATGGATTAACGAGCTTTTAACTTCGATAAAAATAAGATATCCGTGATTTTTTTTATTATTTGTGTTTTTAGATTATCAGTGAATAACCTCTAATCATTAGTGCGAATAATCGAGAGTCTACTGTACTAAATTGCTGTATCATTGCAGGAATGAATTTGATATTTTTTCCTTTCTACTGAGATCTAAGGAAGGGTAAAAGTGGATTATCCGCGATTTTGGATTATCCGAGGCATCGACCCCGTCCATTAGTGCGAATAATCGGGAGTTGATTGTAATTTCGTAAACAAAACGTATATATGAACACACTGCCAGTCATTTTAAGGCCATGGTGGGTGGCGCCCTTTCAGTGGCGGAAGTATTCTGCGTGTCCGAGACGAAGAAGTGCGGAGAGCTAAGGGCGACATACTATGTGCATCACGCTACACCCTAGCCTCTACGTGCACGTCATATAACTGGCGTACAGTCTTCCCGCCGACAACTAGCCTCTACAGTTACCCTATCATTACATCACGTCATGTGTGGGACAGAGGTGTGCTGTACCCGCCTATACATTTTTAAATATTTTGAACCAATTTTTGCCGCAAGAAAATATGCTTATAGATAAATGTAAGATCTAAAAAGTGTATACACGCGAATAAGGTTCTTGCACTGCTATAGGTCATTCGGGATAAAGTGAGCACTAGACATTTAACATTTGAAAAATATCACTAGCCGTCGTTGCATGTGATCCAACATTAACGATTGTCGCCTTGCTACTGGTGTGGTTGGTAGTGAAGATACGCAACATAGTACCGCGTAGTTCCCCGTTTAAATACAACACTAAACCACAGGCAACCAACACTAAACCACAGGCAACCGAAATCGACATATTTGTGATTTATACAATTAAAACATTGTTTATTGAACTTTATAGGCGCCAACCGAGTGCACAAATGTATCTTACACGCGCAAACGTCATGCCTTGTCCAGAGCACGGCCGTAGAAGAACACGTCTGGACACTCGCCTGGACACTTGACCCTCTTGTAGTTTGGCTGTAGTTCACCAAGTTACCGATAATGCTGCAATCAGGGCGGTCGGGCTCAAAATTCCGCCCTCTTCACTCCCTATAAAATAAACAATTTATCACAACGTTTTTTTTTTTTTTTTTTTATCAATTTATGAAATACTTCCTTCGCACACAATTTTAAAGCATGGCTCCAGCAATCTTTATTCACTTTATAATGATAACAATGGAAAAAAATGGACGGAGTTTGAGCCCAAACGCCCTGACTGCAGCGCCAAACACGCACAACATTCTCGATAACTTGGTGAACTGCAGCCAAACAACAAGGGGGTCAAGCAAAATACATTGTTAGATAGGCGAGTGTCCAGACCTGCACTTCTACGACCGTGGTCCAGAGAGGTTAGATATTTCCCCATCGTTTGCTGTTACGCGCGGAAAGATACGAAGTGACTATTATATTTTTTCCTATGGCACTTTAAGCGGTGACCACATTATTTTATTTATGGAGAGCATAATTTAAAGTCTGACGCTTGTTTCTATAGTCGTGTTATTCGAATCCGGTTTTTATTTTCCCAGATAAGGCAGCCTGGAAAATCCAGTTTTGGCCATTTTGAGGGACTCGAAAATTATGTTTCTAATAAACGTGCCTAATTTTTAAAACTATAGCGACATAGTTTGAAGTGCGTATTTTCTTTCGTGTATATATATATATATATATATATATATATATATATATATATATATATAATGCGTAGAATAGTTTTGTCACAAAAAGAATACCTGTAACGCATTTGAAGGTACGGAGGCCCCTTAAAATGTCATTTTAAATTATTTGAGTTAAATATATGACTCTCATTTGCAATATTTATAGTATAAGCTAACGTCTCTCAATAACCATAACAGCCATCTAAGCATAACTCGGTATCTTAGAAGTATTTAATGTGTGGATTAAATTCACAAGGACTATAATTACTAGTCTATTTCGGCAGACAAGCAGCGAGTCGCTACACTCTTCAAGAACCACTTAGTTGCTTGCAACATCGATAAACAATACAGAAGCCAGCAATACAAGCACGTAAGTGAGGTGAACATTGTGTAGTAAGGACGCCCGTGCTGTAAAATAACTGAGAAATCACCAGTTTTAACCATTGTATTATATGAGTAAGGGGTAACTGGAAAACTGGAGTGATTTTTTTTTATTTACGCCATCGCTAATGCAGCTGAGTCGCAGAAAACTCACATCAAGTAAAGGACTGGATTTATTTGCTTGGACATACTCCATTGCGAAATAAATGACTGTCAGAAGAAAACTAAAAATAAGACAAGAAAATATAAATAAGCAGAGTATGCTTTAGTCATTAGGATACATACACTTCTGACAGTCATTTATTTCGCAATGGAGTATGTCCAAGCAAATAAATCCAGCCATGCACTCCCACTGTACAGTTCTTTCAAAGATCATATCAAGAAAAGGATTAAGAGTTAGTGGCCCTGGCGAGTGAGACGTGTTGTAACGAGGTACAGAAAGTATTTTCTCTTATGTAACTACTAAGAATGGTTCCAATGAGTTTATCTACGAAAAGAAGACACGCTTCAAACTGTCTCCCTATGATGTTACAAATGCCGTCCGCTAATTAAATACATGACCCTCAAGCTATTCAAAAGTGCTAAAAAATGACTTTTTCACACTTCTGTAGCTAAGAAAATACTAACCGTAATTGTGAAACAAAATCATAGAAACCTGCATTGGACTTTACCACATACTTCCCGCAAATAAAATAACAGAGTCAATGCTTAAAGTTCCGTTGAAAAACGGTTTCTACGATAACACTGTACACTAGTTCAGTCTTTCGCTCCTAGAGGCAATGAGGTGTATGACGGGCGTGTTATATTCGACTTATCGACTTTCCTGTTTACGTGTCCTAACCACAACGTCAACCGTGGCACCACATGTGTGTTATGTCTATGCCGTCATACGTATTTTCGGCGACAATAATGTTGTACTAATTAGTTTCAATGCCTTACACACAAATATGCATTCTACTTCGTGATCAACCAGCTGGTACCCGCCACTACTTTTGCGGGGTTTTCAATTTGATGCGATGGTACTTCTGAAACAAAACAGTTTTGAAAAGTTATGAATGGTGCAAAATTATGTCAAAAGTAATTAATGTTCGTTTTAGAACTTTCTGAAAAAGAAATATTATTTCACTAAATTTTTAGGATACCATGTTCTAACCCCTGTTTCGCCTTACCTCTCACCAAAAGTATACTTTTTTTTTTTTTGCAGAAACTTCGCGGACGCACACACAACTATCCGAGTAAATTTTATTGGTATCCTGTTCTGTCCCTATACCTCGCTTTGAAAGTCCCTTTTTTTTTTGCATAAATCTTCGTTGGTGCACGTACGACTCACAAAAATGTCATCGCAGTTGGACGACTGGTATATTATATACGCTAGCAGTCCGCCTGAGGCATTGCTGTCCTTAACGACTGTCCCTGGGTTTATTTACAGTCATATCGGGACAGCCCTTGAATATAAGAGTATTCTGGTGGAATAAGTAGTATACGCGGTATGATGACTGATTTACCTCGAGCACAACCATTGATGACTGTGCCCTAAATACGTACCGTGCCATCGAAAGTTAAATACAATTAAATAAAATATTCAATCACTGGACGCATTGATGTTGTGGATGGCCGAACTTGCTTATTCGGAATGTCTGCTTTTAAAGGTTAACAAAGACTACGCCCCCCATTCTAAAAAAAAATTACAATGTACAATTTCATTTGGGAACTAGGCCTGATTTTGTGGAATAAGTATATCTATAACATATAGTTAAAATTTTAATATGCCACTTACATAGTACCTGTGTGTGGTTATTTTAGTTTTTAAATTAGGCAGTAAATGAGATGAGACAAAGCATTGACTAAAAATTCACACAAATGTATTAAACCCATTAGTTAATGCTCTACCCTCAAACCTTAAAAAATGGCCAGCTAAAAATGTTTTTCCCAAGATGGCGGGTTTTTCAACATGGGAAACTTTGGGGTGTTGGGTAAGTTGTTCAGTGTGGTATTTTGAACAACTCCATCGATTTTCAGTATGTTTTTTATCAAATGTCCGGGTTAGGCCTAATTATTGTCTAATTGCCCTAGACTACAAATAACGTCGAAAGTTATTAAAAATATATAAAATATTCAATCCATTGAAACCTAGAGGTTGTACAACTAACACGTTACGATATGATTGGTGAATGTTCACTTTCGTATTAATTAATTGCCTATGGCCGTACTTGCTTTACCGTATCGTCTACTTTGAAATGTTTAAAGACCAAGTATTTTCCCCTGGTAATTGATATTTTATCAGTATAAAACTAAAATATATATATACATTTCCTATTTACATACACATGATTCTGAAGGAAATGAAATCTCGATATCTCAACTGGTTATGCAGATATCGCGGGGAAACTGAAAACTGATTTTACGGCTTTTCGCCCCTTTATTAATAGAATTTTGCAAAATCTTACCATCGCATGCTAAACATCTTCATTAAATGAGATGAAAATCAGGACAATAACCCATTACATCAAAGACTAATCGATGAATCATTTTAAAACATATTTCATCCCTTCACAGCCCCGAGAGTTCCAATTTAGAAAAGTCCTGAGGGCATTTACAAATTCATCATAAATAGAAAAACTTATATACTTCTCGAAGGGTTTGATAGCAGAAATGCATTTACCTGAAACACATTCCATGTATTTCCACCGCCTTAGGGTTTGAATTTCGAAAAACACTTTACAGCCTGTTAATGCTATTGTACGGGCGTCACATACAGGTAGCAAACGTGACGATAGCCTGTTGGGATCGAGATACACAGACGATTAATTGAAAACACCTTCCAACCTTTTTCATCACTTTTTACAAACTCGGGTGTCAAATTTCGAAAAATAAATACTCTTCATTTCAGGTATTAATGTAAGCATTAACATAAGCAAATATCGCGTTTATATCTAAAAGTTTAGTGGGATATATATATATATATATATATATATATATATATATATATATATATATATATCGATCAAGAATCGAAAATTCATTTGATCCTTTTTTACTTCTTTGAAGTCGAGTTTGGACATATCCTGAAATAGCACTTATGTAAACATCATTCTGAACCAAACATCATTTCGATAAATCGACTGGTTCGACTGGTATGGAAGAATATTCGAAAACTCACTTCACGACTTTTCACTCCACGTATTAAAAAATATTTCGGAATGTCTAGAAATTTTATCTTAGACGTCTGTATACGTATCTAATTGAAGTAAAAAAAAAATACACTTTCCTTTTTTTGCTCCTCGGGAGTCGAAATTCCAAACATCCTAATACCACTTTTTGGGTATTCACATAAGCATCACTTTGAAGCGAAAACAACTCTGTATCCCAAATGGTTCTATAGATATAGATAATTATTCGAAAACACATTTAAGGTCTTTTCACACTTTTCTTAAAAAGTGAATTTTGAATAATCCTGAAATTCGATAATATACATTTTTATGATTGGCCCATTGAAGTTATAAAGTCAAGATGATACGCCGTCGGGTTCGAGCCACGAAGAAGAATCTTAGGAAGTACATTTCATCCTTATTTTTCAGGGGTGGAATATCGGGAAAAAAATCCCTTCTTAATGCTCGTCTACGACCTAAAGGGGACCAACACAAAAATGTTCACACCTAGCTCCAGCGGTTTGGTCTGCAGTTTAATACGTCAGTCAGTTAATCAGTGAATTGGTTTATACATAAAGATAACTGGATGATTTTTATCTTTCAGCGTGTTGGAGTTCTGCCCGAAAATCACATGTGTATGGTGTCAATGACCTTATTATAATTGGTATAGTCAAATAAGCGACGCCTCTGGATAAACATAAGCTGCAAATAACGATGACGTAGAGCTATAAATTTGCACACACTGAAACGAGTTGGTGCAAAACTCCTTATCACCCAAAATCAGTGACTCGAGTCGTAAGTGATGGGCTCTAATGTTCTTCGGATGAATTATCATTGGGGGTGTTGTTGGTATTTCTAGTATAAGAGACATTCACCGGCTCGATTCCAAAATTCATGTTGGCTAAGTGGTTCGGTAAGATACATTCTTACTGCACTGGGCCACGAGCTGGTTGGATAAGTGCCCGGGAGCAGGCCCAGTGAGTCTGTTAGGAGTGTGGGTAGTGTCCCGACTCAAACCAAGAGGAGACTGAGCAGGGGGTCTTAGTCGGGGAACAGCAATGTAGGTATGATCTTCAGATGTGTGGCCTGAAGCTCTCACAGTAGCACTTGTTACTCTTATGGTATAGGTGATTCGGGATAAAGTGAGCACTCAAAAAAGCCCTGATTAATTTCTATTTTCTGCCAGTTTATATCTTTCCGCGGTATGTAAACGTAAACATTGCCACGTGCTTTAATTTACATAGGCTTGTACAATGTTTACATCTACATTACACTGGGCTGAAAATGTTATCAACAATATCTACTCATTAAATACACGGG
>PNEQ01094675.1:0-34003 GCA_003012365.1 Medauroidea extradentata
GAAGAGGAGAGGGGAAAGAGGAGAGGGGAAAGAGGAGAGGGGAAAGAGGAGAGGGGAAAGAGGAGAGGGGAAAGAGGAGAGGGGAAAGAGGAGAGGGGAAAGAGGAAAGGGGAAAGAGGAAAGGGGAAAGAGGAGAGGGGAAAGAGGAGAGGGGAAAGAGGAGAGGGGAAAGAGGAGAGGGGAAAGAGGAAAGGGGAAAGAGGAAAGGGGAAAGAGGAGAGGGGAAAGAGGAGAGGGGAAAGAGGAGAGGGGAAAGAGGAGAGGGGAAAGAGGAGGGGGAAGATGTGATGCAAAAACTTGGTCACACATTACTTTAAATAAAAGAAAAAAAATACAAATTAACACTGGAAAAATACAAGGGAATTTATAGTAGCATTGGTCTTAAAAAATGTTTTAACAATAAATCTGTTCTTGAGCCATGGAACATTCTGAAATACACATATTATTTATGCATGTTGAGCTAAGAACACAAATACATTTTAAAATACTAGAAAAATATTGAAAAGCAATCTAAAACATTTATGGTACAATATATTTAAAGTACAATTTCTGGCAAGTGTTTGGAATCCAGGCCCAGAAAACACACTGTGTGCACAGATCATACTGAATGAGCACAGCGCGGCAGATGGACTAATAGGAGGGTGTGCTAGGTACACATCAAATAGTAAAAAGCAGCGACTTCTTACAACAACAAAAAAACTAAATTTTTGTGTGTGAATTTGCTATGCATCTGTTCATTTGCAATATATAAATTTTCAACACTTAACTAGCACCATTACTTTATTTGAGTTGAAATAAACTTAATCTATACATGAAATTTAACAATTTTTAAAATGAATAATTTCAATTAACTGTAATTTGGTTGAACTGTAAAGTATTTTATCTTAAATTTAAAGTAAAGTAAAGTTTTCCTAATAATTTTAGATTTATAGAAATCAGCCACGTTGATACTTAAATCCAAATTTCATGATAAAACATATTTTTCTGTTTCAATATAACACTATAAACAAGTACATATTAAGTTATACAAGCACTGAATAACAACTTGCACCATTTGGTGGAAAAAAAAATCATTATTTTCACTGGTACATAATTTTACTTCACAAATCAACGGCATTACAGTGAATTGGTTAGATTGCCGGGCCTCACCTGGAGATGATGTGGCAGACAAGGTAAGATAGAAAGAATCAGGTGCAGATAGCACAGAGAAATACCTGTCAGGTTGCCAGATAGTTTTAAAGCTTTGCTACCAAATCATGTTCAAAATGTAGTTCAAAACTGCACAAAATTTATATTTAAAAAATGTTTATAGTTTTCCTTACAGTAAATAAGGGTGCTATCTTAAAATCATTTCAGCTCTATGAGTGCTATTTGTTGATACACACATGTAACTATACCAACTTTAGAAAAATTTCTATTTACTATATATTTTCCCCCTTCCACCAGGCAACTTAAATTTTACCCCTAGATGATCAACTGACTCAACAGGACAATGTATTTCAATAAAAAAATCCAGTAAATAAATAAAGGTCCATTCTTTTCCTTCCTTCTGAAATGCAAACTTTTGAACACTAATTGTGCAAGTGATTTATGGTTAAATTTTATCACCATAGAATTTGGAATGTTATTTTATCTGATGCACAACTCAACTGTAACTTTCACACTTATTAGAATGAATCATTTAACAACTTTGCTACTAACCAGCCTTAAACAGTCAATGTTGAGTTTGGCGACAAAGAGAGGGCCTGTAAAGTTTACACTATCTTTTGCTAGTAATTTTCCACAATTTGAACTGCCAATATTCTATTCCTTCTCTTCCCTGCCATTTCTACCACAAACCCCATAGCAGAAAAAAAGGAGTTCTTCAGCATAACAGCCTGACAAAATCATTTGTTCTACTCTTGTTAAAAAAAATTTTTTTAACTTGCAATGAAACAGATACTTTTCACATTTCAATTGTCTACAGAGGATGAAGGAGAGGTTAATTGATAACAACACCCATATTGAAATGTTGCATGGGTAATCTTCAAACACTCATAAAATAAGGAAAGGTAAGTGGGCTTTACGTCTATCGACAGTGAGATCATTAGAGATAGTGACATAAAACGTGGTACAATAACACGAACTGGAAGAAACGTTGGCCATGGCCAATGTTATAGAACCATTCTTGCACAAAACACTAGCGGTAACTGACGTGAATTGAGCAGCAACATCTTTTCATAACAGTAACACATCTTTGCTAGTGCTGACTGTGGATCAGGTAATCCACATTACACAGTGAGTGACTGATCCTTTGCTTCTGCAGCCCCAACCACTGAATGTTGTTTGTTCAGATTTTTGTCAGTGCTAAGGTTAAAGTACACTAGACCCCCGATTTTACAAACCCTGGATTTTACGTAGGTAGCGATTTTACAAATATACTTTCAGGAACCGTCAAAAAAATTGCAAAAATTAAAATAAAAAAATGAAAGTTAAAGCTGTTCAAAAATATGACGGCGCACGTCGAAAAGCAAGGTTCAGACGGTGAGTACTACTATGTACGTTACACAGTTTGTCTACCCCTCATTTCTTTATAATAAAGCAGCAAAAGCTTACTCTTCGTTGATTATAAGACCGTGACAGCTAGAGTTACAGGCTTGGCTTCTCACGGCGGGCAGCTCACCCCCCATCCCTCCTCCAAGTACATTCCAAACATCAGCATGGGAAACAACTTGCAGCGTGTTTCCCGGGAAGTGTCAATTGATATCCTCACCCCCTTGCCGGAAAAATAACCTGAAACTCTCCCTTCCTCCCCTTCCCCTAACCAATATCAGCTCGCTTTCACGCGTATATAACGCCGGCAAAGATAATCTCCATTACCGTGTGCACAACAGGATTTTTTGTACTCCCACCTCTACCTACACCCAACCACTGAAAAATAACAAATAATCACGTCTTGTATGTTAATTTTGAGTTTTGGCAGTTTTTCCCGGTGAAGTGAGAAACTTCTTTTGTTGTTATCCCCTCCAGGCTGTAGGATTTCTGGCGCAGACGCTGTAGTCAAAAACTTCGACTTCATAATTTATCTATGATGCAGGTGTATGTTAACCTTCATCTGGTTGAGAGTATTGCGCCGTGGCAAAGTCGGAGTGTGTGTATGTGTGTGTGCGCGCCTGAGTGACTGAAGCTAAGTGGAAAAAAAGGAAGACAGAGAAAGAAGGGGGATGCGTTAACACTACACATAAGCCAGGCAAGCGTTTGAAAGTAAACACGACTGGGCAACTGGTAATAAGGGCATAAGTGACTAAGTTTGGACTCGTTGACTGCGCTGTTTTAGCATTATCTTGATTCTTGCCATGGCATCCCGTCGTTAAAAGGGCACAAGTACCGAACGTAGTCCAGCACAAAGGCTTGTATTCATACTTCACTTGATTTTTTTATCTATTTTTTTCGTGTTGCAAAGGACAGTACACCAGCCTCGTGGCCTCCAAAAAAAATGTGGCGTGCGACACTAATTTTAGTGTCTTTTGACAAGAGTCTTGTAAACCTTTTTAGGTTTATTTTTACACGGAATGCTATGAACATCAAGCCTACACAATTGCGTGCAAGCATTCGTGCTTGGTGTTTTATTTTTTTTACATGACGTCGGTTGGTCGTATCGATCGTTCGTAGGTGTGATTTTAATCGGAAGATGCCTGTCTATTGATATAAATTTAAACTTCAGTTATTATTTGCCATTTTTCGTGTGAAACGATACGGATGTCAGACTATCTATTCGCGAGAAGACACTCGGTGCTCAGTGTTCTTTATTTTCTTCAGGACACAGGTCCGTCATATTTACCATTCAGGGGTACCCTTTTAATCGAAAGACGTTAGTCTTGATTTATAAATTTATATTTTAATGATAACTTGTGGCTTACTTTCCTGCAAAACGCTACGAAAATCGGGACCCCATTGATTATACTTTGTGGGAAAAAATGCAATTTTAAAATTTAGAAAAAGGAGAGAGAGGGGGGGGGGGGGCAAAATTGGCCCCAATCGATTTTACGAAGGTAGCGATTTTACGAATGTCATAAATGGAACCATCAGTATTCGTAAAATCGAGGGTCTAGTGTACAGTCAATTCCCCTACAATTCTGCAACCAGTAATACAATTAGTGCATAGCTCCATAAAAATTGCTCCATGAACTGCCAGAATAATCACAAATTATTGATTCCAGTTTTATATAAAAGAGGAATGCGTATAATTTATAACAGTCTAAAATAAACCTCTGTGATGTAGTTATTTTATGTATAAGTAAATTAATAAACAATGAAGACTTGAATTCCTGATCTAAGAGTCTGTGGATTTCTATTCTAGATGTTTTACAAAGATAATACATAAAATCTTTAATGAAAATATTTTTCAAGCTATTTGGTGTCATTAATCCAGGTGTACAATTCTTTATACGAAATTACGAAATCCGAATAGCTCCGAAAACCGAAATATTTATGGCAGATTGTGCAGAACATTTGATTAGGCGCACGGTTTGAAAGATTCTCGCGCACGCGTCTTGGCATCACTGCGTCAACAAGGGACAGCGCGACTTGGCAATCCTGTGTCTATCAGTCGCTGCTTTTACAGTTTGTCCAGCAGTCTCAACACGTGGCGTTGCTTAACTAAGACAGTTTTTTGTGCAGTGAATGGTTATAAATGTGTTGTTACACGACCCTGTTGTTTCTTTCAGTAGTGATGGCAAAAAGGCAATCTGATATGCCTATGGGCGGGAGTGAAAAAGAAACAAAAACATTAATCACTGAGGATAACTGAGAAAGTAGAACTATTGCGGAAACCAGATTTTAACGTGCCGGTGCGACAACTTACACAAGAATATGGTGTCGGAAGCACAACAGTATAAGACTTAAAAAAGCAGAAAAACAAATTACTGAAGACTTATAGTGAAAGAAACGACTGTAAAGTCATGGAGTGTAGAAAGACCATGCATAGAGCACAAAATGAAGATGTCGACCGTGTGGTTATGGAATGGATTCAGCAACGGCGAAGTGAAGGAGTGCCACTAAATGGCTTAATGATTATGGCCCAAACAAAAAATTCCATGAAGAACTGGCGTCCAAAGCGAGTGTAACTACTCGGAAGGCAGGTTGCAGAAGTTTAAGAAATGCAAGGACATTAAATACTTAAAAATCTGTGGTGAAAAGCTTCAGCTGATCATGAAGCTGCGAAAAATTACATTGAAGAATTCGCCAGAATAGTCAGAGTGAAAGCTCAGTCCAGAGCAGATTTAAAATGCAGATGAAACTGCTTTGTACTGACGCTATGTTCCCAGAAAAACATTGGCAACGGCCGAACAGAAAGCCCCAGCTGGTTTTAAGGATGCCAAGGATAGGTAAACTATCCTTGCATGTGCTAATGCAGCAGACACGCACAAGGTAAAGTTGGCAGTAATAGGGAAAAGTTAATATCTCAGATGTTTCAAAGGCGTACGTAATTTACATGTAAATTACTACGCCAACCAGAAAGCATGGGTCTCTTGTGAATTGTTCAGACTGGTTCAACACACACTTTGTTCCAGCAGCGCGGGCACATTGCAATGAAGTGGGCTTAGAAGAGAACAGTAAAATTGTATTGTTTCTGGACAACTGCTCTGCCCATCCACCAACTGAACTACTTGTGAAAAACAATGTTTTGTGTGCTTCCTTGCCTCCCAATGTGATGTCTGTATTACAGCCGTATGACCAAGTAATTTCGCGTTCAATGAAGTGTAAATACAAAAACCACTTCATGACCTGCATGCTTGCTTCTGTGAACAGAGAGGAAGGAATCAAAGACATTATGAAGCAGTTTAGCGTTAAGGAGGCAATGTATGCCACTGCGAATACCTGGAATCTTGTTGATAAATCAACATGGCACAGGCTTTGGCCAAAAACTTGGTGATGGCGAGGAAGACGACGACAAAGACGACTTCGCAAGGATTTCCCGCCGTTACTGAGAGAGAGATTATAACAAGTCTCATTTTGTACGCGAAAAATGTACCAAACAACAGTGTAAACAAATTGGAGGCAGCGGACACTGAAGAAGTGTTTAATGCTGACAAAGACGTGCCTGCCATACATTCTTTGAGTTACGAAGAAATTGCTGGGATGGTTTTGAATGCTGACAAGGATGCCAACGATACAGACAACAACGAAGAGGATCACTCAGAAAAAAGTGAGGTATCAATTGATAATATGGTTACATTTTGTGATAAACTAACTGTGGGATTGGAACAACGTACATTTATAAATGCGCAAGAAGTGTGTCTGTTTATGCAATTACGGAAAAATTGCTGAGGCAAAAACCATGCCTGAAGAAGCAATTAAAAATGCAATCTGTTGTGCTACTTTAACAGTATTGCAGGAAGAGGAAAATACTGTTTCCGGACCATCACGGACCATCCTATGAGCACCTTGTGACGGCGGCAGTAATAACAGCGGCAGAGATAGTGCCATGCTGACGCTGTTCCATTGTCATAAACATTGCGCAGCAGTTTTAAAAGTATGTACAGTGTACATAATTTCCAGAAATGTTCCAGGTATTATACTATGTTTATATACCATTGACAAATTATTTCTTATGCAGTACACTATTTTGCCAGAAACACTTAATACACCTGATGTAGCCTTTTGTTTACTACCCATTCTGAAATCCGAAAAATTCCAAAATTCGAACTACTGCTGGTACCAGTGATTTCAGATTACGGATTGTGCACATGTAGTTACAAAAATACATACATTACACGTCAGAAATGCATTAAAAGGTAATTTTATCATAAACAATTACACTACGTATTATGGCTTCAGATTAGATTATTTTGATTTTAAACCTGAAATCTTTGTCAAACACAAACGTATTTATTTACAGTTTAAGATATCATTACCTTATTTATTGTATATGAGTTACAGTGACAACTATCAAAAAAAGCCTATTAAGGAAAAACAGTAATTTTCATAATCTCTATTGGAAGGTGCTGCAGTCCCAGTTGATTGGCAGAAGTTGGAACTAATTGAAGAGCCTTAGATATGAATGACTAGGAGAGCAGGTGATTGCTTGTGAGGTATGGCGAAGAGGGTGGCAATGTCAGGGGCGTGGGAAGGGTGAAGTGGGAGGGGGTAGGGGAAACCTGCATGCCGCGTCACAAAAACAGTATGGCGAAGAAACAGAAATGTCGGAAAGTGCATTGGTTGGAGGGAAGGGAGTTTGACAGATGAATCTCGCAACAGCAGCACCCAACCTAATCAAGCATCATCATCCGTCTATCTCACGATTGCTTTTAGTTGTGACTCGCAGTCAGTGCATTAGTTTTTTAAACAGGCATGATCAACTCAATGTTGACACATTTCCAAACTGAAAAAAGTTATAATATACTGTTTAGACACTGTACCTGGCCAACAAAACAGTAAACAATAAATAGGCCGATAATACAGCACAATGCATAGGCTAACATCATCTCGATTTACATCACTGTGTGCAATGCGATTTACATCACTGTGTGCAATGCAGGTCATGGCGAGGCATGAAGCAAATAATGTGCATGATAAGTGAGAAGCAGTTCTTTACATTATTATGAACAAAAAAGTCACTATATTTAAAGTTTTTTCTTTTAAATACTTGCTATAACAGTGCCCTGAAATTTACTTTATTTAAAATTATCTACAATGTATCACTGTAAATTTTTGCTTGCTAAGTTGCACACCTACCGTGATGTAATGTTTGTAGTTTACATTCAAGTGTAAAATCATCTTCACAATGGCACATGTTTAGCGAACAGAAAAGCAAGCATGGCATGTTAAATAAAAACAATGACAAGTGTTTCGTCACTACATACATATTTTAAAATGAACTCTCAGTGGAATATTCATTTAGCCAAATGATCATGTGGTTGCCATTAATACCATAAATCATGCCAGAAAAAAACGCCTGGGTGCTCGGCATCACTGCTGATTATCACAGGAAATCTAGCGAACTGCTAAGCTTAATTACGGTAAATCACCGGAAACACTATTAGTAAATTCCATGTGCCATGAATACCACACACTCTTATCTAAATTACTTTAGACAACTCATCTCTCCAGCATGCGCGCCACCGCCTAGCCCACTATTTTCCCACAGACGTGCCACGCATGTCCTGCACATTCGGAAGACGATCAAAGAAAAAGACACCCTTAAAAATAAAATGGTCAACATTAGGATGCTACTAGAGCCAGTGTGACCAACAGAATTACTGACTTCCAGGGAACTCTTTAATTACAAATCCGCGGATAATGAAAACTGCGTATATTTATGTCACCTTACCTTAATAACCTACACAAACCACCATATGCATTTAAAAATTCTAACCCCTAAATCCACGTACTAATATATTTGTATAAGGTACAGATCTTTAGTACATTCATACAGAGTCCCAAAACATTTAAATATCATAAAAATGACACATCATGTGTGCAATGCGGCGCATGTTAGATACAGCAGCAGCCACTCTGAGAGGACGCAAAGACTTGGCAACAGTGCGCGGCAAGCCAGGTGGTCGGCCACTGCTTATGTCGCAACACGGCATGGCCTGATGCGCCATGCTATCTCTCCACCCTACACTACCAAGGACATGCGCTGTACGAAGAGGGAATGTCGCCACAAGAGTTAGTAGAATTATACTTGATAACACTATTTCTTGCATTTAATGCTTACTTTATCTTTGTCAACCAAATACACAAAATAACAGTGAAACAAGCACAACGACTACGTTGTCTATAAATTTTTTTTGCTTGTATGGCGTACATATAAATTAAAGAAAAGAATGAGATTACATACATAGAATATTTTGACTATAATTAAGTGGAGTCTTTTCCGGTGTTGAATTTCCACCTATGCCGTGGGAACAGCGTAGCTATGAGAGCCAGTGTCCCACGCTTGACAAGAAGCATATCACACCTATTTACAGTGCGCCAAACTGACGTGCAAAGTTTTCCTTGTAGTCTTTTTCCTACAGGACTTTAAGCAGTGAAAACCACATTTTATTTTTGAATAGTAAGTCTCTCGCTTTGCATTTTACAAATTCAGGTAATATTTTTAGAGTTACAGCCATCTAGAAAACCAGTCTTTAGTAAGTTTGAGAGGCCCTGAAATTATGTTTCCAGCAAGCGTGCTAAATGTTTGAAAACATAAAAGCATAGTTTCAAGTGTGTGTTATTTTCATAAACATAATATGAATAAGTTAAGCGGTTTTGTGTAAACAATAATACACGTAACACACTGCAACATGCCGCCTGGTTGGCGCTCGAACTGCATGCAGCGTATTCGGAGTAACTTTTTTCTCAGAGACCAGTAAATGTGTGTATGCAATGCTTATCTACAAAAAGAAAACATGCTTCAGGCTACTTATGACTATGACTTAAAAACACCACGGACACTGGAAATA
The DNA here is from genome assembly GCA_003012365.1 of Medauroidea extradentata. Taxonomy (NCBI): domain Eukaryota; kingdom Metazoa; phylum Arthropoda; class Insecta; order Phasmatodea; family Phasmatidae; genus Medauroidea; species Medauroidea extradentata. Next base: position 9,432 of record PNEQ01094675.1, read on the forward strand.
TTTTATAGCCCTAAAACTTGGCTAAAATCGGCTAATTCACGCGGTAGTTTCTCGAGTTATATGTAATGGATTTATACAAAATTGAAGTCTAACCTAAGTACATTGAAATTTTCTACAGTGACGCATTCAATAAAATGATAGAGTCACGGCTTAAAGTCTCACAGTAAAATCATTATGGCGGGAACACTGCGTTTACAACTTTGGGCATAGAGGCGATATCACAATACATGTGCCGGCAGACGTCGCTCGTAGCGCCTAATCGATTTTCACCTCACACATACTAACATATCCTTCACCAGGTGGCCGCCTTAAGGATGTTCGCAGTTTCGTATTTAGTACGGCATCACTGATTACACTAAAATAGACTTAGCACAATTTTTTTCCCACACATAAATGAAAAACTTTAAACATCTGTAAACATCAATAAGGACAAAGATTTAGCGGTTTTCATTTTAATACAGTGCCACTGATTACACTAAAATTAACTTGGCATTATTTTTTCTGCCGTTTTCGGTGTAGTAGTAACACTTGATCTTATTTGTCCTGCTTTATTTCATGATGTACAAATGATATGCTAGTTTTTTTCCCCCATACCTGCGACTAACTTTTGCAACAGACGTGTCTTCTTTTATTAAATGTAGCATTTGCATTTTGTCAGTGAAACTAAGAACTTGGTGATCTCTCTTCGGTTTAGAAGGATCACTACAGTCTTTCCTTTTAGGAAACATTACGCTGCAGGCTACGGAATCATGTATAACTGTACACAGTACATGCACTTCTAGGCAGTGCCCTACTTGCGGACAGCAAACGGGCAAACAAGACCATGTAATTAAATAGACATGTGTGTTCTGCGTGGAAGCAGTTTGCGAGCAGGCGATGTGGCCCATGGGAGATATCAAATCATTTTGTTTTGGAAGTGTGTGGCGAGTGACAGGATGTATGCGAGTAAAGTACCGCCGCAGCCCGCACATTCAACACAGCATTGCTTCTTTACTGCTCCCGCCCGCACCGCATGATACTAACGATAACCGTGTGCACCTAGCACATTACTAATGAAGCAGATAACAGGAGCTGACAACAAAAGACTAGCTGCTCTTCTGCACGGCGAGTGAAGCGCCATTAGTTTTTGCAGTACACAGTGCGCGGCACATGCAAAAATACAAATTCTTAAAAAATTCATATTTATATTTAAATTCTTTTTCCTCATTTTCCATCCGCTTTTGGTGAAAACCGCAGATGCAAAGTCCGTGAATAAGAACAGACTGTATAAATAAGCGCACTACCTCAAATTAAAAATTACATATTTATATAATAAAACAATGAACTTACGCGTTATTAAATGCAACAAAATTGACTACTGGGGCCATAAATAAATTACAAAATGTGAAGCACACAAATAAAAGTACTATGGTGCCCTGACGTGACACAGCAAGCTGGCGGGGGGGGGGGCAATACAGACCAACCATCGCTACATCACACATTCCTGTGAAAAAACCCTGTTCCCTCGAACTGATGCCATGATGTCACTTTCTAGTAACTTGTCTTTGCATACAAACTGAAATTCATGAACTGCTTGGCCTGTTCAAAAATTATGTCAAAAGTTATTAAGAAAAGTTACAGCAAATGAAAAGCCAATTAAAATGAGTCCCAACAACATATAGTTATAGAAAAAATTCATAATCAAGAAAACCTCAAACACATTTTAATGAAGCTAAAGACTTCCAAACTGATGCTACATGATCCTGATATCCATAGCCCTACTTGCATTGCTATAGATAAACATTCTACCAATATGCCTCCACATCAAGATAGTTCATTTAGAAGATATAAAATCCATAAAGTCAGCATATTCCAATACCATTAAATATAGTTTCTGGGAGTTTGTGTAACTTACTGTCAATTAAACTGTAAATGTTTTAACTAATTTACTTCTTAATAACTAAGCTCGCCAGTGAACTAAATTAAAACCACATACAAATTTAATAATAAATGAACAACTTAAGATCATCATCATTTGGTTGTTCCTTAATGAAATAATCATATAGACTGTCTCCCTCTAACTGTGTTTTAAGGGTACTCTTGATTCTTGATTGAGTGCACATTATTATTACAAACTAGTTGCGCACATGGTGAAACACTCCCTACATGCATCTCGTCTGGCAGTGGCCTAAAGTTACTAGGCAACATATATTTGAAGGAACTTTCATGTGTCTGAGGACAAATTACTCACTGGGTCCTTCATTTAATTAAAAAATCACAGATATGAGTATGCTGTTGCAGAGTGGCCCCTATGTTATGGAAGTTTGTTTAAGGCCCAAACATATAGGCTGGCAACGCAAAACCTTTATTGTTAAAATAATTCTTGTTACATTTTCAAACTTTTACTTAGATCAAATTTTAAGTCCATGTGAATCACACTACTGCTACTGAAAGAATTAACTAAAAAATTAAAAACACTGTTGGATGAAGAACACCACCCGGGAGCACACACTTGACACTGCATGTTGAAGACTGGGCGACTGCTATACCTGGTCGACATGCCATGTAAAGAAAAAGTCTCAACTTGCAGTGTAGAACAGGCGTGGGCTGGGCGGACACTGTAAGTTGAGACCAGTTCTTTGCATGGCATGTCCGCCAGGTTCCTGCCCCAAACAATGACCTGGTTATCTTCTCTGGAGATGCTGCACCTACACTGTCAAGTCTGAAAAGGATAGTATTTATATTACTAATGAGTAATGGCAATAATTTTTATTTACATTTTGAAAATTTTATTATCCCATAATGACACAAAAAACTCATTGCAATCTATACTGGAAGGAATATACCACACATTTATTCCAGATTTTTATCATGAGTCATACATGAAAATATTTTACCTCAAAAACGACACATTTTAGTTCAGGATTTTTTTACAATGAAGGTCTGATAAAAGAAAAGGTTGATATTTTCCCAACGTCTACTTACACTATGCTATAACTAGAAAAAATATCACCCTTGTTTCTGTTTTCTTTTCATAATGTAAAAAATCTAAGATCAGAAAAAACTCAACTTTGTTTGCAAAATTATAGAGGTTTGCAACCCACAGGGCACTACGATTCTGTATAAGCACATACAGTAAACCCCCGATCTAACGACATCGGCGATCTAACGACATAATTCCCAGGAACTGTGAAAAAATTTATATTTAAAAAATTTATCAAAGCTAAGCAAAGTGAAATAGATCGCAGTAACACGTTAATTAAATATAATTATGCATACATTAAACAATAACATAATGCAGTTATCATAAATTAGTAATATGCAGCTGTGAAGCAAAAAAACTGTTTAAAAATGCTAGAAACTTCCGCTGGAATATAGTTGAAGTGCGCGCCGGGTGCGTAGGCCGCCCGCGCAACACCGACATATGTGAGACGTGATGACTAATGCTGCCTTATCTCCTAATTGCTCCCCCTCATTTCTCCACGATCCTTACTGCCTGAACTTCCCTCTCACACTCCTCCACATGTCCTTATCTCAGCTATGCACTTCGATACGCGATGTGGCATAGCAATGGTAATTTACAACCTTTTTTGAGGAACCATGAAAAACTAGGGTGAAAAACTTGAAAATTTAAGGAAATTTGTCAGTGTTGCAATTTCCTTTGTGAGTGCTGTGCTGTACTAAACACGCCGCTAATCCCTCCAGACTGTCCAAGCCAGACAATAAACATTCACGCCCCCTGCCCTACCAATAAGCCAGATTATGATTGCGTGCGCACGCATGAACTACTGACTGTCGGATAGTAACGTGCAACTAGCATCCTGTCTCGCCACAAAGCAGAGCCACGTGTTTGTTTTTCCTCTCCCACTCGGCGACTCTCTCCCACGTTTCCGTGTCTTATGATAGCCCAGGGGGATGGGGGTTGATGAGAAGACACGTTTTTTTTCCGCACTCATTACAGCACTGCAAAAAAAAAAAACCAGAAGTCCGTAAAAGAAAAAAAGCTAGCATTTTCTCATCTTTTTTCTCTAGCTGCAGTGAGCTCGGCTTGACCTTGACAATTTCCGCTGTATTATTGATCGCTCGTCATGTGGCTATGAAAGCGCTGCGGCGTAAAAACTGCCTACGACGCAAATACAACAGTCCCATTGCCGTGTGTGGCATGTGGGCTGATAAGGTTTTTGTTTTATGCTCGCTCGACAGTGGAGCAATAAGAGCGACTGCAGCCAGCGCGGAAAGAGCAATTTCATCTTTATTCGCAGTACAGAGCATTAAACTGGTGCATTGTGCATAGCTTCGTGATTTTTCCAATTGGCCTACAACTTTTAGCGACGAGTAATTCAGTCATTTTATACGTGACAGCACCTTGAAAAGTCAGATTTTTGCCCTTTAGAGTGCCTCTAAATTCACGTTCATAATAGGTGTTAGTTTTTAAAAAATACAGACTTTTTTTAATGTTTGTTCTTTAATTCATACTTTAATCAGTACCGCGTAAATGCTTATAGTGGCGACTGGCTGTAACAGTTCTTGCGCAGTAAAAAAAACTCACTGGCTGTACTGAAAGGTTTAAAAATCGTTGCCGTATACATTCACGTAAATAATACGAGTTGTTCTGTTCTGGTCTGAATGTGCTTCACGCGAGAGTGGCAAGACAAGCAATATGAATCACGCGCACACGAGCTACCCGGAGGCAAGCCAAGGTCAGCGGAGCGCGCCACTTTGCCACGCACGTCACGGTGGGGGATTGAGGGATACCATTTTATTTGGAAGACACATTTTCATTGTACTAAAATATAATTTCAACGAAAACTTTTTTTAAGTCAGTAATTCTTCTACATAAATTTTAGACAAAGAAACACACTTAATTTTTTTTATTTTTGGGGGTACGGGGGGGGGGGGTCAAATTTAGTTACATCCGGACTAATGACATCGGCGATCTAATGACACAATTTCCTGGCACCATGCGATGTCGTTAGATTGAGGGTTTACTGTATATTCTTGAAAGCCTGTCTTATTAGCTTTAAAACGAGACCAAGATTGGCTTTTTATTTCTGTTAGGAAATTAATGACAGGCAACAACAAAAAGTACTAAAAAAGAAAATTGTAGTGCACAATTATGTCTAATAATGCATATATCTAAAAAATTATTGTCACTAAAAATCTAAAAAAAATGTTTTTGCTCCAAACAGTATGTCCCTAGAAACCTACAAAATTGTATGAAAATTCAAAATTATGCAACAACTAAATATTTGAAATTTTGTTGATTTAAAATGGGATAATCCCAAAGCAATGATATTTGTTTTGTAATTATTGTCGATTTAAATTTTTTTGTTGACAATATTGTAGCAGTCTGTGGATGGGCGATCTGGCAATTTGGGTCACTAAGCCACTACAACTAAACTCTTGATGAACAGCTTGTGGGTATTTTCTTTTCCTCCGGTTTGGTCGAGAGTGAATAGTGCATCTCCCTTTAATTTTAATCACGTCCCTCTAATAGCTGCTTCAATCCAGTTTTGTCAGTATTTTTTACAAGTATATTAAATGGAGCCACACTAAGTAAGAGTTCTGCAGAATAATTTGTAAAATTTGTAATACGAGGATCAATATATTTTTAAAAAGAGGTTTCTGTGTGTACTACAATGTATCATGAATAAATTTAGTTTACAAAAGTGCACGCACCTCAAAGTTTTATAACAAAATAAAAATTATACAGAAGATACAGAAATTAACAGCCCAAATCCTGGGAAGTGATTCCATGTGACAAATAAGCAAGCATTGTGTGGAGCACTTTCAAGACGAGTGAATACTAAGGGAGTTATGAGCCCTTGAAAAATTAATTAAAAATACTATTTTGTTCAAATAATTAAATAACGGAAGGAGTTAATTTATGATTCCATCATACTTAATCTGTAAAAAATTCAGGCTGAAAACCTTTTCCTTTCATTAAAATTAAATGGATGGACACCCTCATACTGCATACAATTACTTTGCCATTCAGGTTTTGTAAACAATTCATGTTGTCTATTCTAGCAGTACACCACAATGTATGAAAAAGGTCCTTTTGTTGCAAGCACCTAGAATCAACAATTTACTAGAAAAATTAACACAACTGTTGCTGTGACATTAATGCAACACCTATTGGGTAGGCAAAATGAGGTATTTCCACCAAAGAATTGCCTTGTAAATGTGCCGTGTTCTCAGGAAAATGCAACCTGTGATGCAGTTGTTTAAAAGCATGTCACAAACATCACCAAAGTAAAAATAAGAAATTATGCTTGGTTCTATAGATTGGGAAACTACTTATTTAGTTTGCCACATTTTTACTTTTTTTTTTTTTTTACAAAATTCCATAAATTGTAATATCAAGACAACATTCCATAAGAACATTCTGAATAGTTATAACACATTATGAAATGGTTTATTTAATTTAAAATTTTCGCTGAATGACAGAAACTAAGTGCTGTTAAAAGACAATTTTATGACACACAATGTTTCTACAATTTGAGGATTTTCTCATGGACTTAAAAAAATTAAAATTTGTAAAAACGTTCCAAAACCAAATCAGTTTCCAGATTTACAGAACAAAGTTTTTTGAACTTTACTTGGATGGATATTCCAACATGCTTTTAAACAACTTCATCACAGGTTGCATTTTCCGGACAGCACACCGCAAGTACAGTGAACCCTCGATAACTCGGACTAAAAGGGGGGAGAAGCTGTCCGAGTTACGATTTGTCCGTGTTATCGAGGGGTGTCCGGAGAGGTGGGGTAATCAGTCATTAATCACAAGAAATGCGAAGAAATTAGTACGCTATTATTTATACAAGCAAAAGAGGCTGCAATAAATACTGTTTTATACATAACTATCGTATCAAGTTACGGGAGGGACACCAAGCAGTGGGAAAATTAACGTAACGTGGAGGACTATAAAAGAATGTCAAACAATGTGGGCAGTCAGATCTTTATTTATTTTTTATGCTGCTACTTCTGGCTGATCCTTTTTTTCATCTCTGTGCTAGATGCTGGCACCAGGCACCCTTCTATCACATAAAAGTTTTCGTCTGACTGGCGACAGCCAATATGCGTGCACGTGTGAGAGAGATAAGAAATGATCGTTGGAGATAAGCTAGGGAGGTTGCGAGCGGAAGTAGTCAAGGTCAACCAGTACAGTCTCGTGCAATACAAACGCCGCACGTGACCACACGCATCTCACACAAGGTGTTTACATTGAAAAATACCTTACGTCCGTATGTTACAGTGTAGGGGCAGCAGCCAACTGCTAGCCTGATAGTTACTCTATCTACCCTCCTTCAAAGTCACAAAGGTATAAAATAATTTTCCTCGTATAATTGAATAAAAACGGTACTGTAATTAACAATCCTTCTGGGTCACTTTATACATTATGTGAACATATTTTAACACTACTAATTTTAAAATTTAATTTTACGTATGTAAATTGCATCATAGAACACATAATTTACAACTGTATTCTTACACAAATTGTCATATTATAAAGCAATAAAATTTTAATCATGTTCTACAGAGTTACCGTATTTACTCCCGTAATTGCCGCATAGTTTTGACCAAATTTTAGGCCCAAAAATGAGGTGCGGCCATTATAAAGGGTTTTCAAAAAATTACCTTTTAAATTTTTTTTGGTGTAGAATATAACAAATGTAAATTTTTTATATATTTACTCGTTCATTGCATGAACATTTCTTCTAAAATAAATAAAAAGATTTTGTCGGTGTATAGTAAAATGGAAAAATTAAGACTACATAATCTTGTTAATCCATTCACGTGCGTCACTCATTGAAAATCGTTTAAAATTATCCCGCATAAGACGTTTACATTTTACGGTCCATTACATGTACGCTATTATTTCCCGTGAAGTAGTTTATAAACAAATCCGATTCACGCTTAAAAAGTTACATCTCTCCAGACGCCATTACGTTATCAACAGAGAATCATCAACAAGCGAGCGTGACTCATCGTGTCCGGCTTGGGCATGGATGTTGTGTTGTTCTTTCACCAGCCACATCGGCTCTTGAAAACATAGTTGTTAAAGGGGCGTAGAACCTTCTCACCAATTTTTCTACAAACGCAATGCAAAGCAATGATTTTTAATTTTTCTATTTAATGTCCGGGACAATTTGTTTGCAACCCTGAATTCATTGTACATACCAGAACAAAATAATTTTCCGTTTATGTGTGATTATAACCCGTAGTTACCGTCATTTCACAAGCACCACATTGAAATGTTTATTTACAACACACGTGCGTGCCTGGCTCGCTGGGCAAAGAGGGAGGAAAGATAAAGAAGTGAGAGGTCGGCCTGCTGCGTTGCATCTTTACTCACGCGTCACGCGCCTCGCTAGCAACATTTTACCACACGGAACTTGCCAGATATTTACTGTGGGATTATTAAAGGCTAAGTAGCGATGGACGACTTCGTTATAAAGTTTAATACTGTTCTAAAATATAATGGGATGAATTTAAATCCAGCAGAAACGATTTTTTATGTCTTAACCAAAAAATAATTAATTAAAAATTATTAAAATTTTTTAAAAATTCTGTCCGAGTTATCCGAAGTCCGGGACATCGAGGTCCGAGTTATCGAGGGTTCACTGTAATAGACAATTCCTTGGCGAAAGTAGCGTATTTTGCTTACAAACCAGGCACTGTATTTTTTTTTTTTTACAGCAAAGGTTGTGTGCATTTTTCTAGTAAACGGTGCGTTCTAGGAGTTTGCAACAAAGAGAAACTTCTTTGTTCCTTACGATGTTGTGCTTGAACAGACAACATAAAATTGTCATAATAACTAATGGCAAATAGTTTTATGCAATATGATGGTACCCACCACTGTTATTTTCTTGAAAGGGCAAGGTTTTAAGCCTGAATATTTTAAAGACGAAAGATCTCAATAATACTTAAAATTAGGAACAGAGTCTGTATTTAATTCCTAATCTTTTTCGATATTTGGACAAAATAATATTTTTAAATTCAATTTTCAAAGGTTCATTACTGTACATTTAGTTATTATTCACTTGTCTTGAACGTGCCTCATATGTCTGCTCACTTTTCACACGGAATTACCTCCCACAGTTTGGGCTATTAATTTCCTTACATATTGTATAATCAGTAAATACAATATTAATAGTAAACTCCAAAAAACTACAAAAAATACCAAGGGAATACTGTCATCTTCTAGAAGCGTAAATGATCACTTATTTTTGATCCAAGCAAATACATTAAGTTGTTCTGTGGTACTATTTTTTGATACTACAGTACCTTCATATATACATACATTTCTCTAACAAAGTAACAAATAGCCTGTTTGTTGGTCAATCCAGATTTCCTTTTATATTACGTCAATTTGAATTCAAGGTACCTAACCTCTGCTTTGAAACTAAATTCCTGGACATAGAAAAATACCTTACCTCATAGTCACAAATTGCAGTTCATGCACTTGTGTTTCAAAAATGTCATATCTAGTTTCTGATTGCCTTATATGACGCAGAGTACAAAAGGTTAGTAACAAAAAAGGCTTTATGAATAAACTGCTAGACGAACAACTAAATTTTTGGTTTATAAAACACACACACATTGTCGACACCACCATGTATTATCTCATACGTTGAAAAATATTAACACCAATTTCATTAATAAATTAACTTACACAGTCTGGCTTTTTCCTGTTCAGAATAAAGATGGTACACTTCTTCAACTGACTCAGCCCCTACATCCTCTTTGCACTCATGGATATCCTTGTGAAGAAGTTCAACTGGCTAAATAAAGCAGACATTAAAACAGAATTTTGATTGCTAAAATTTTATTATTTGAATTATAAAAAGTGTACGTGAAATAAAATAAAAGTCATTATACTGTTGTTAATAATAATAATAATAATAATAATAATAATAATAATAATAATAATAATAATAATAATAATAATAATAGACAATGACTGTACTGTTAATAATAGAAAAAATCCTACATATTTACCTTACAATCAGGAGTAAGGGAATGAACTGATCACTAGTAAGGGAAAAAACAAATGTAACAAATTTGGTTGAAACTAACAAAAAATTTGATACACATGCAAAAGGAACAAAGTTTATGGCACAAATTTCATGGAGAAAAAAGTTATTTTGAATTACATTTTACATTGCAATAACAAGTAGCTGCAAAATGTTTGTCAGTCTGACATCAAGCTGTCCTAAAAATACTTTTTTTAAAGAAATAATAGGTATTTTCATCACATTTTACTTCATTTTCAATCAACTGAGTGGAACAAAAATTAAAGGAAATAAGAAATAAAATTTCTAAAATACTGAGCTTGTATCTTACATGTTACCATTATTGTATACAAAATAAAGATACATAAAAATTCTTAAGGATGAGTTTAAGTTAGACAATTTAAGATTTATTATGCTGAGACTTTACTTTTAAAACTAACCCGTATTCTACAAAATAAAAGCATGTAAAAAAACACACAACTACAAACATTTAAAAATCTAGATAATCATTTTTTTTAAATGCCAAAAATCCATATTAAGGTAATAAAGGGACAGATGATCGCAACAGATACTTAACATGCACACAAGTGCCTCCAAACAACTGTGAGGCACTGGAAGGGGAAAACTGCATCTTACACATAAACACACAGCACAACAGCAAATAGACAACATGTATACAACGCTAACCAAATTTAAGAAAACAGCATTACATCTTATGAGCACAGAGAAACAAAATATACAATCTACTGCAAAAATGTGAGTCAATCGGTGAAGGATGAAATGGCCAGCCACTACCAACTTTTGGCAAGACTTTGTTAGTGCCTGTAAATACTTTTTAAGTTCCTAGGAAAGTTAATTACAAATACATCATTAAAATAGAGTACTAGAACAATGATGTTAGTAGGCTGGAAAATATATGACTAGTCTGTATTTGATATTGTTGGATTTAGCAAAGGCTAGTATAATGACTGGACATGAGTCAACATTTATTTATTTAAAAGCTACAATGTTCACGACTACATGCATACAAAGTCTCTAAGTATTAATTTATCAAGTACGTTAACAGAAAATGTTCTATCAGAAGTATAACTAGTGAATATTTAAAGGACTGGCTCCAATAACGTTTCTTAATTAAATTTTATGATTAACTGTATTAAATGCATTGGAGAGATGGAAATATATTGCATTCACTTGGTTTTATGAAATGATTTTCTTGTACATAAGGAAGACAAACTGGTAAGAATTTTAAAGACATTATTGGAAGGAAAATATCCATGTCTGTAACGAAAAAGGTGAATTTCAATCTGTAAAAAATTTATAGTATTTTTTCATTAACTTCCGAAAAAATGCACTGCAAAATCATTAAGGTAGAACACCCGCGATTTAAAAGCAACCCGGGATTCTATAGGTTAACTTAAAAACTGGTGCAAATATATTCCTTGAATATATATTGTTTCACTAGCACATAATTATCTAAGTAAGGACTCCATGCTCTCACATTCAGCTGTTGGCGGCCCTTGCAGTGTCGCTATTGTTAAACTGCAGACATTTTTGTGATTGCAGCACTGTTTCCAAAAAAAATTGGCATTAAGCAGTGTATTTACTATGGTTTGAATTTAATTTAGTTTGATAGCACCATAACGAAATGCTTAACAACATGGATTCGATATTTGCACAAAAAATTTGTTTTTGAAATATTTAAAGTGGGTATCGAATTGAGGAATGTTACTTAATCATATTACTCTTGACTGGAAAGTAAAAGAAAAATAATTTTTGTAAAATTTTTATCATATATATTATGACCTAAAAACGATACATTTTACATGAAAATTATATTCATTCACATATTTCTAGTTACATAAAATAATTAAACATTCAAGTTTATTTTACGTTATCTAACATAAAGTGCTGGTTTTGTAATTTCCCCCTCATTATCTGTTATTAATACATTATTACAATAATAAAACTTAACAAAGGTTCTCTAACAGCTATACCATAAGCAGAGGTGACTTTGGGACACTTATAATCTATTTTTATTTTCCATAATTGCCAACTAACGGTTGATATTAATTGAATGCCATGTGAATATGTATTATTATGAATTTATCACCACAAAAGTTCTTTATACAGGGCTACCATACATGAGAAAAATAATATTTTGTAATGTCCCGAAGTCACCCCACGTGCCCACAGTCACCCCCGCTTACGGTATTACATATTACAGATGGTCTTCAAATTTTACAGCAAATTTTTTGCCTACTTTACATATGCTATCCGATTGAAGGATACCGACTATCGAATTCAGGAATTTTGGATTTTCAGCTATTGAATCACAACCTATTTTAAAATCAATATTAAATAACCAAACATGTGATTTTATTTGTACACGTTTCTAGACAAAAAGGAAGGTTGGGAAATGTCATCCCTTGGTATAAATAATTATCCTACGTTTCAGAATTTTTTAAACAAGAAATTTCCTTAGTTAATAGAATCCTGGGTGTTATCCCCAAGTATATTAATTTGTATGATACAAATGCTTTCTTTTCAATAAATGTTTATGGCGATTGCTTCTTTCCAGAGAATGGAACAGAATATGTGGTTTAGGATTTTAAAAAAATATGTCAGATCAGTTTATTACTAAACACAATAGAAACTTGATTGAACAGCACTAGTGATCTAATAACACCATTCTCAGGACCCTTCAAAATATAACATTTGATTTCTTAAAGATGAAAAAAGTGTGCAAAATGCAGTAAGCTAATGTTTATTGTTATGTAAAATTATTCATGAGAAAGCAAAAACGCAATTACCATTAATAAGTAAGCAGTGACTGTAAATTAAAGAAAAATGAGAGGTAAAGGCTTTTCATCTGCTTTGGTTGGAACACGTGTGAAGCACAATTCTGCTGAATTAGGCCACCCACCCAACACTGACATATGTAAGAAATACGCGGCAATCTTCCGTTACTTCTCCCTCCCACACTACAAAGAACAAATATTAAAAATTCTCACAGAAAATTCAACAGAAATAGCAACAAAAATTGATTAACATAATTTCGCGAGACAAATGGCATGAAATAAGATATATCACCTAGGATACTATATGTTAAGGGTGTTCCAGTGTGGAAAAATCATATTTTATATTTGTATAAAATAGGGTTAGTTTTGTAGACATTACTTGAGAGTACAATTTCCTCTTATGAAAAAATTTAGCTCAGCCAGTTTTTCCATAATGTTAGTTCAAAGTCAAAATTTGCATATTTTTACTTCATGCAAAACTTGAAAACCAGTTAACATAATGAAATGGAAAAAATCACATCAAAACTACATGCCACAGTCTATGGCTTGAAGCATATAGAAACCCTTTACAAAAAATTGTTGTACTTAAAAAATTTTTCTAAAATTTGCAAATTTTTTATTACTTTTTAAACTTTAATATACAAAATGTTTATGTAAACGGTTTCTATATGTTTCAAGCTGTACACTGTAGCATGTAGTTTTGATGTGATTTTTTCCGTTTCATTATGTTTATTGGTTTTCAAGTTTTGCATGAAGTAAAAATATGCAAATTTTTACTTGGAACTGACATTATGAAAAAACTGGCTGAGCTAAATTTTTTCCGTAAGAGGAAAATGTGCTCTCAAATAGTGTCTACGAATCTAACCGTATTTTATACAAACATAAAATTATGATTTTTCCACACTGGAATGTCCTTAATAAAATTTCTTGTTAAAAAAATCTGAAAAGCAGAATAATTGTTTCAATATAGATATCTATGTACTGGACGAATATCCGAACCTTCCTTGTTGTCTAAAAAAAGTGTACAAATAAAATTGTAAAAGTGTTTTTTTAATACAGATTTTTAAACTATGCTGTGCAAACCACCCACGATCTGATAGCTGAAAATCCAAAATTCCTCAATCTGATAACCAGTATCCCTTAATCCAAAAGCCGAAAATCATAAATTCCTCAATCCGATAATCGATCCGATAGTATATATATAAATGGAGCAAAAATGTGAAGAACATCTGTAATAGGTAATATAGCTGTTAGAGAACCTTTTTAAAGTGTTTTGTATCGTAATAATAGATTAAAAGTACATAAAGAACAAAGCAGCACCTTGAGTAAAACATAGCTTTAAAAACATAAAAAATTTTTTTTGAATACTAAATTTTGAAGTTTAGTGTAAACACTCCTGAATGATGTTTATAGGGACATAAATGTCAGTAGAACACCTATAGTGTTTATAATCATTAACATGTAATATTGGTTGCTCTTAAATAATATAATGTGCATATTATCTACAGTTTAAATCTTAGACGTGCTCAGTTACGGCATGAAGTCGCAAGCAGGCAATGCCTAAAAGGTATCTGCCGTCAACATCTTCCCGCACTGCTGCCACAGACCTTGCTTGGACCAATGAGCCACAGTCTTATATATTTTCTGATTTTTTTTGTGTATTAGCTTTGTATCACAGCAGTGAAAGTAGTTACTATCCATTTCATTTTGAAACAAATGATTTTCATTTAAATAAAGTGTGTATAATCATAACAGATGCCAAAATAATAAACAGAAAGGAGAAACATAAAACATCTCTTTAATACAATGGTATGGCTGAAATCACATTTTAGGAACTAACAAAAAAGCAGAAATTCTACTCGCAAGCAGTCTTGTGTTCATAATAAAAAGGAAGGGGGTGGAGAAGCATACCATTTGATAACATCAGCGGGAGGCGGGGAAGACGTGCAAGAAAGATATGAGAGAAGGGAAAAAGGATGTGCCAACGAAAGCTTCATTATTTCTTTATGCTGGAATAACTGTCGAAGGAATGGTTTGAGAGGGTGGGAAAGGGACTGTTTGACGGAGCTGATCTTGGTTAATGGTTGGATTGGGAGGAGGAGAAAGACAACCAAATAAAACGAAATGGCAGTATTGAACTAAACAGAATACCTTACATACTCGTGTATAGTGCGCCCTCATGTATAACGCGCACCACAATTTTTGCGACACGTTCCGGGGAAAAAAATTTATGTGCCTTGCTAGAATGTAAAAAATCATTGGAGTAAAAAATCTTGAAGCAGCACGAGGGAGGCTAGGACGGATTCGCTAGAGTGGAGGAGGAGGGAAGGAAATGTGGCTAACAAAGAAAAGAGAGAGGGGAGATGACTCACAGTGGCTAGTGTGTGCCGGGGCGGAGAGAATGAGGGTAAACATGGGGAGGGGGGAGGGGGGCTTGTCATGTCTGCAGCTATCTACAGATAGCCTTCCAAAGTCGCTAGTAGCCTGCAGCTGGCTCACGTGTGCCTGGACAACACTCCCCCTTCCCCCACTTGCTGTGCTGTGTCCTGTCCGCTACCTCTCTCCCCCTTTGCCGACCGCCAAAACGAGATAACGTGCCATGACAGCAGAGCAAGCTTGCCTTTTATATTTACTATTGACTCGCGCTGAGAAGAAAGAAAGGCTATGGAATGCGGCAGGGGTGGCTACAAGCAGAGGACTGTAGGGACCCAACCACCACCCTGCCTTGCTTTCCCTCTCCCGGAAAAAAAGAACAGTGTAATCCTTTTTTCATTCCCTTCCTTCCTTTCCATGGAAAGATGGTTATCATGACATGTCAAAATTAACTTCTCATATTGCTTCCGCCCACCCACGAACTTTCCTGCCATGGTAAACTAAAAAAAAAAATGGGTTTTAGCAGCGACAGTTACAGCAGAAAATACTTGTGGACGGGGTAGAGAAAAAGAAAAGGAAGTATACTAATGATGGATCCAGGCGGTGAGAAACATTCTCTCTCTGCCTCCCATGCTTGACACCTGCTAATTTACAACTCAGCCTTCTCACCCCACCCCCCTTTTTTTCTCGAGGCATTTTTTTTTCAATTTTCCGTCTATAGTGCGCACCCCTGAATTTTTTTATCAGTTGTTTTGGAATAAAAGTGCGTATTATACACGAGTAAATACGGTATATCAGTAGCTACATAGCTTCAGGGGCATCAGAGTTGATGCTTGTAACATTTCTGTAAGTCCAGAATCACGAGTACGGAAAGTAAAATCCTACTTTATGTAGTCCAACTTGCAAGGCCCAACATTTAATTAAAAACTTTCCAATGTTGCGACATATCTGCTGCTCATGCAGTTACTAGTTAGTTACAGAATGATGCCCTACAGCAGTCTTTTTTGAGTGGCTTGCAGCGATATTCTCAACATCTGATGCTATAAATTCTGTTACCATATCAAGTAAAAATGACATTAAAACGTATTTACTAGTGACTTCATCCCTTACTTAAAATGGGAAAAAATACTGAATTAAAAAATTATAAACTTTGTAGTAAATGTTAAGTTATTCATTTCACCCAGTTGTATGGATTTCAGTTCTGTAGCTGGCAAGTTAAGGATGTACAAAAAAAATATTGTTTCCTGTCATCTTTCTCAACTAGTCTGCCACTGTCAAAACACGTGATAAGTGCAAATGCACGTGAACACTGCAAGGGAAGGGGGAAGCAAAGCAGCAGCAACAGCAGACCGGAAAGTGAACGACGGATGAAGGAGACTAGGTGACCGGGGAGCTGAGAGAGATACTGCAGCAGCGGCCAGTTGTGGATTATCCACGGCATCCGTTCCCATATAACTGCAGATAATTGAGAGTCTAAATGTATTTAAAATACTCTACAAACATTATTTTTCACAACCTGATCAAGAGCAATATTCTTACGTTCATATTACTTGAACTGATAACCACTTTAAAATATTTTTCGCAAATATAGTATCCATGTTGTTAAGCAACCTTTTGTGGAGCTATTAAATCAAACCAAGTTAAAAACAAATACATATTACACAATACAAAGCATAAGAAGTGAACATACTTGCATTCTACTTCTGTCCTAGGAATGGTGATTTTTCTCAGAAACTGCACAGGCAATCACAAAAAAATCTGTTGCTTTGTAATAGTGATAATACCAGTGCCGTCAACAGCTGAACGCAAAAGAGCTGAGTCCATACATAACTATGCGGTAGAGAAACAATATATTCAAAGAGTATATTTCCTGAAATGTTTAAGTTGCCTTCTTGGATCCCGAGTTGCTATCAGATCCAGGGTGGTTTATCTTAAGGGTGTTCAAAAGCGATAAAAGCATAATTTTATATTTTTATGAAATAGTGCTAGTTTTACAGATGCTACTCGTAAGTGCAGTTTCCTCTTACGAAACAATTTTAGCTCTCATAGTTTCCTCATAATGGTGCATGAAAGACAAAATTTGCATGTTACACTGCCAAGCAAATAACAAAAACAAACAGACTTACTTAAATGAAATAATTCACGGTTAACTCACATACCATGAGCTACGCAACAAAGCATTTAAAAGTCCACACGTAATATTTTGAATTTTTTAAAAAACCGCAAACGTACAAGAAAAATTTTGAAAACTCAG
Organism: Medauroidea extradentata; assembly: GCA_003012365.1. Taxonomy (NCBI): domain Eukaryota; kingdom Metazoa; phylum Arthropoda; class Insecta; order Phasmatodea; family Phasmatidae; genus Medauroidea; species Medauroidea extradentata. The sequence continues at coordinate 26,855 of PNEQ01094675.1, forward strand.
CAATTTTTTAAAATACAAAAATTGTTAACTGGAAGTTTCTTTTACATACTTTGTTACAGAGATCACTGCATGTTATTTCACTGTGGATTATTATGATTAAGTCAAGTGGTATGGCAACGTAACATGCAAATCTAAACTTTGATGCACCGTTATGGGAAAACTGTGAGAGCTAAAATTGTTTCGTATAAATAAACTAGACTCACAAGTATCATCTTCTACAAAACTAACACGATTTCATACAAATATAAAATTATGAATTTATCGCACTTGAACACCTTTAATGCAAGAAAAACAATAAAAACTTATTAGAAATACACTTGAAAGTCAAAAGAAATAAAATAATGCCAAGGTAAATATAATAAAACAAAGCTGAGAATATTGTAATAAAATTAGGCAAGGAAAATTGCAGTAAAAGCTCATTAAAATAAATTTGGAAGACCACACCAATAAAATAATGTAAAGAAAATTACATTAAAAACATATTTAAAATACTGTTACAAGTTTGAGACAAAAACTTTTATTTGTGGGCAATTCCAATGAGTTCTTTTGGGATAGAGGTCTTATAATTATAAATAAAAGAGTTGAATTAAGTTATTGATTTAATAGCTCACAAAGCTTACAAAAACACAAAACAGCAATCAACTACAGCTTTCACAACACAATTAGTTATGCACACAATTACTCCTGTGTCACAGACACGTTAATTAACTTTGACAATTAAAGCACAAAAAAATGTCTACCATAAATTAATTGAATACTGCACATCACAATAAAATTCAGTAATATATCCAATCAACAGTCTTTCAAATAGTGACAAAGTACAACCTTAATAGTCCGCCGTGGTGATGAATCGTCGTGTGCTGCGCAGCCCCCCTGAGTGCATCGCTGTCTTCACTCTTGAGGTCTTCGGTTTGACTCCGTCGCGCACCTCCTCTTCGCCCGTCAGCCCGCAGCCCGCAGCAGCAGTCCTCTTGGTTTGTCCAACACTGCTCCCTCACTGCCACCTCACAGTAGACTATGACGTCACCAAGATGTCTTCACCAGTCTATCTCCACAACCATAGCACCGTCTTCTAGCACTACCAATAGCGAACTCTCCTCAAATCTGTCGATTCTGCCCTCTTATACTCTTAGAAACCATCGGGGAATAACCGCATTACAGGGGTCTAAAAATAGACATTTCATCATGTTTCGGACGTGATTTGAGTTTCGTAGGCCGCTTCGCAGGGTAAAAGCGCAGTTGGGACTGGTATCTATGAAGAAGCTTTGGCGTGACTTCCATCACATAGCCACCCGGCTCGTGAATCATGGGCCAGTCCACTAAGTGTTACGAAACAGCTGTCGACCACCAGCCTCCAGGTACATGGCACGCAACAATATGCTCCCGAGTCCATAGCAATAAAACACCAAGAAAATTGTGATAAAATTATACCTGGATTACTGTGGTAAAAACTGATTAAAATATGTTCGCGCGGCACCGAAAATTATGGACATCACCCTGGCTGATATTAAGGGAGCAAAGGGGGGGGGGGGGGCAAAATAATACTTGATCAACCATCTCCTCATTAAAGTGGGGTGTCCGGGGGTACTTCCCCAGAAAAGTTTGGGTTTTGAAGGTGAAAAAATTATAGAATTTAAGCAATTTTTGTATCTTAACATTGTATAACCCGCTGGTAGAAATATGAATATTTTTATAGAGCTAAAGTTTACTAACAAAGATATATTCCAAGGTGGGAGGAGAATAAAATTATTTTCTTTCACCCCCTGTAGCTACACCACTGATAACACAAATACCTGACGAATTCCTCTGTAGACTTTCAAGAATGATGAATTTTACAGCGTAAATAACAATACTCTGATAATGTTTAAAAACATCTGCTGTGTCTAAAATTTGAAAAATTAAGTTTAAGATTGAACAGAAAAAATATTTCTGTTCACTTGTCTAAACAACCGAAAAACAAAATATTAACTAAACAGATATGTGAATGTTATTATCATGTTACATACAGTAAGTCCTCTATTTACATCATACCACTTTGCGTTGTGTTGGATTAATATCGCTGTGGATTAATTTCGTTAACGTCAGAGTACCCATGTTTTAATTTAAGTGGTCACAGATTCAGAACAACGTTACTTACAATGTTCACCACACCTCATTGGTTCTGTTTGGTATAACCATTACACCGTACATAAATTACGGACTGTATGGTAATTTTACATTTTATTTGTGCATCTTTTAAGATATATGTATGTCATCCTATCTTATCGCACACTCTGATAAGACACTGCCTGATTTCCCCACGTGCCTGCCAGCCTACGTACCACAATGACACAGTAGTTTCCTCTTCCCCTCTGTACAGCTCTGTGGCCTTTCAGTCGCTGTGATAAGATTGTGTTCAGCATAGTTTTACACGTGCCACTGTTAACTTTATCACGTTGTAAACTTGTTCATAGTGTAATATCAGTTAACTACGATTTATGATTGTTTACTTTAGGAAATGGCTTCCCCAAAAACCAAATTTCTGTTCAAATTTAGTTATTAAAACAAGAACAGAACACCTGTCTCATTAACCATAAAAATGTAAGTTTTGCGAAATTTAGGTACAGGCCATAGGACTGTTGACTTGTTACATTATTTAATTCTATGTTTTGCTAAATAGATTTTAAGACCATGCTCCTCTGTTTTTACTGTTCTTCACAACAATTATTTTAAAATCTAAAGAACAGATATTAAAAATATATTTTGGCAGTTTTGCTTAAAATAATATTCACCATGTTAACTAATTTTTTTCCATGTCAATAAATGTTTGGGATATATATAGTGTACTATAGTGATAATACTGTTGGGACGCAATAACAGTTTGAATTTGGCGCCAACTGATGTTTACTCAAAAAAAAGACATTCTCAGTTCAACATGGCGGCCGGCAACAAGTTCGCTATTCGGTAGCTGGTTATAAACGTTTGCATCGACGAAACATTTGGTCCTCCGGGCCGGATCAACTACGAAACGAAGGCCTTTCGCTTCGATGCCTTTCGTGCGTGTTTGTTCCGGGATTCTACATCACGTTTTAAACTACGCTTCCCCATACCATCACGCCCATGCGCCAGCTCGCAGCGCGTAATTTCGTTGCTTGTAAACATATCACGTGTGGAATATTAAAACCTGTTGTGAGAGCATAAGCTATTGGTTAACATTATAAACATTATTTTCCTTCCTTTGTCTCGTGGCCATTGTTCGTTGATTACGACGCGACGGTCAGATGAATTGCCTTTCGAGGGTTTTGTTATGAAACAGCACAGCCATACCAACCGGTACCGGCATTATGGCGGACTCAGTTGATGCGCTTGCGCTACGTCTGGAGCGCGCGGAAAATTGTTTGCGCCGTGCCACACACTTGGCAAAATTTGTGGTAACAGACATAATGAAGAAATCAGTGTTCATAGATACGTGTCGTGATTTAAATCAAGTGCGTCAAGGTTATGAGGTGGATCATCTGAAGTATGCTCTTGCTCACAAGAAGCATCAAACCTTCGACACAGCGCAGCATCTCGCGCGCCTCAACACGTTTGATGACGCGTATTTCGAAGTGTTCGGGACAAATTGGAGCAAGATTTGAAGGTTGCAGCCTCTCAGGATAAATCACCAGGAATGTCGACCACTACTCCACGCTTACCTACCATCAATCTTCCTCAATTCGACCGCAATCCTATTGAATGGATCAGTTTTTCGAACTTATTCGCTGCATTAGTTGGTGGCAACCCTAACATCACAAACGGAGAAAGTTTGTCTTATGTAAAGGCCTCTTTGTCATCTGAGGCACTGTCAGTGGTTCAATCATTGCCTCTCTCTGATCAAAACTATGCTGTTGCGTGGGACTTGTTAGGCAAACGATTTAACAACAAGAGGCTAGTGGTTTCAATACATATAGAAGCAATAGTCAAAGTTCCGAATGTGTCCCTCGAATCGCCGACGTCAATTGCTACGTTACTCTCCACCTTGAATGAACATGTCGCAGCTATAGATGTATTGGATGTAAACATCAAACAGTGGGACCCCTTATTGCTTCACATTGTAGAAGGGAAATTGGATGCCCAACTGCGACATCATTGGGAGCTTAAGGTCACCATGTCGGGAGCTTAAGGTCACCGAGTCAGAAGCTGACATGCCTACTCTCAACCAATTTCTGACCTTTTTGGAGGGCTACCATCGCTCAACCACATCAATATCGGTGAACGCACCAACAAAGGTTCCCACTAAAACAAGGTCAGTGCCTTCAAAACATGCCAGTCGTTCAACTCATCCTTCATCATTTGTTGGAAATGTAGTTACTCACAACGTTTCACGGTGTGCCATATGTAACGATGATCATGATGTATTTAGATGCCCCACATTCTTCAGCCTGTCGCCCCAGGACCGTTACCAAATAGTGAAAACTAAACACTTGTGCCTAAACTGTTTACGCAGCTCACACCATTCTAAGCAGTGCTCCTCTCAGACATGTTGTCGTGCTTGTGGTGCACGCCATCATACCTTACTTCATTTCTCACGCAAGAAACCAGCGACAAGCACTAGTGAGGTAGCCCCAGAGACAACACCCTCAGAATCATTAGCCTCGCACTCTCTTCTATCATACCCTGAGAGTGTCGCTCCGTCCGTGTTATTGTCAACAGCTGTGGTTGGTGTCCCTGGTGCCGATGGCAGCTGCCATGCTGTCCGCGCTCTTCTAGATTCAGCCAGCCAGTCTAGCTTTATGACGAAAGACTACGTGAAGAGACTGGGCCTAGTTCGTCGTAATACATCACTACTTGTATATGGACTGTCTCAATCACCAGTCTATGTTGCAAAAGGGGTTGTTGACTGTGTCGTGACACTGATGGGTAAGGACAACCCACGTCTACCTGTGGAGGCATTTGTCTTGCCAAAGATAACCAACCCTCTTCCTACTACCCCCCTTGATAGTCATATGTGGAGCCACTTAAATCACTTGCAACTAGCTGACCCACATTTCTTCATTCCAGGACCAGTAGACATGCTGATTGGTGCGGACTTTTCCATACCTGCTGTGTGGGCGTACGCTAACAAAAGACTGCAACTTGCCTGCGGCCATTGACACCGTGTTTGGTTGGGTGCTCATGGGAAAGGTGCCCTCTGCTGCAGTGTCGTTAAGTTGTGTATCTTTACTATCACATGCACCTTCCTTGAATGACACAGTCAGAAAACTCTGGGAAATTGAAGAAATTGAAGTGCCAACCAAAACCAGTCCAGAGAACTTGCAGTGTGAGTCCTTGTTTGTCAGTATGTGTACCAGAGATCACACAGGTCGATACAGTGTTGCTTTGCCATTTAAAGAGCCTCTGTCACATTTTGGGGAATCTTGTGTGCAAGCCCGTCATAGACTCCATAATCTAGAGCGCAAATTAGAACGCAACCCTCAGCTAAAAAAACTGTATTCCTCATTCATGACTGATTATTTGCAGCAAGAACACATGTCCCTAGTACCTTGTGAAAGGTTGAATTCACCTGCATTTTATTTACCTCACCATGGGGTGCTAAAGCCTGATAGCAACACCACTCGGCTTCGGGTTGTCTTCTATGACTCTGCCCGAGACAGCAACGGAATATCGTTAAATGACAGACTGATGACGGGCCCAAAATTACAGAGATATATCATAGACATACTTTTACCCTTCCACTGTCATGCAGTGGCATTCAACGCTGACATTCAACAGATGTACCGTCAGATTAAAATTCAAGACAACTACCGTACCTATCAGCGGATTCTGTGGAGGCCGTCAGAGCACGATCCTGTCTGTGATTACCAGTTAAACACTGTCACGTATGGTGTTTCATCAGCTCCATACCTTGCTATCAGGACACATCATGAGCTCGCTGCAAATGAGAGAGATCGCTATCCTGAGGCATCATCAGTGTTTTTGTCTGATACGTGGACGATGTAGTCTCAGGAGCGTCTAGTATTGACAAGGCTGTCACTTTGCAAAGGGACTTAATAAAACTGTTGAAGTTGGGTGGCTTCCACTTGAGAAAGTTTGCAAGTAATGAGCCTTCTGTACTCTCATGGCTTTCACCTGAACTTGTACAAGACAGTAGTGCTCACGCTCTTGACAGCACCAGTGATCTACCCACTGTTAAAATTTAAGGATTACAGTGGCATGCGGAGTCGGACACGTTTTCGTATAAGGTACAACATACTACCTGCTCGGTTACCAAACGAACAATTTTGTCAGATCTGGCACGAATCTTTGATCCGTTAGGTTGGCTCTCTCCGATTGTGATGCTGGCAAAATGCCTCATTCAGCATCTCTGGATACGATGCGTCAACTGGGATGATTCCCCACTACCTGACGTTTTGGAGACATGGGATCGCTTCAGGCATGAGCTTCCTGCCATTGCAGATATTGCCATCTCCAGGATTGTTCCAGTTTATCAAGATAAAGCTACCATTCAACTTCATGGATTCTCAGACAGTTCGGAGCGAGGTTATGCTGCTGCTGTCTATATCCGCATCACCTCAATAGGGAGGTCTCCAACCGTTCACTTGATTCTGGCTAAATCAAAGGTTGCTCCAGTGAAAAGTGTGTCTTTACCTCGTTTAGAGTTGTGCGGTGCTCTGCTGTTGGCTCGCGTAATGAATTGGGTATGTAAATGTTACCATTCCAAGATCAACATCACTGAGCTTTTTGCCTGGACTGATTCAACGGTAGTGCTACACTGGGTCCGACCCTCACCTAACAATTCGAACACATTCGTTGCCAACCGAGTCAGTGAGATCCACGATCTTGTGCCATTGGAATGTTGGCGTCACGTGCCGACCGACGATAACCCTGCAGACTGTGCTTCACGTGATTTGTTCCCCAGTGAAGTTACTGATCACCCTCTCTGGTGGACTGACCCAATGTGGTTGGCGGAAGCACAAGAGCTCTGGTCACCAAACCCACTGAATAAAACCCATCCTGATGCTGTATTAGCAGAAAAACGTAACTTCACTCTGGTAACGGTTGCACATCCTGCAGATGTCACATTGCTGCATAAATTTTCCTCACTCAGGAAGATTCAGCGCATTACTGCTTACAGCCTGCGCTTCATACAAAAACTCTGCAAGAAACCTGGCTCCATAGGGTTGCCAACAG
>PNEQ01094676.1:0-34006 GCA_003012365.1 Medauroidea extradentata
CTTTCATCAGTTTCAGTTAATAATGCACTTTTGATCAAGTGTTACCGTTCATCCGCCATTTTCCAATATGGCGGCCAGAGCACAGCTCGGATCGTCGGGGACTTTTAGTATGTTGTTTGTTATACCAAACTGGTGTTGTGTACCAATTTTCATCTCTGTTGGAATTTTTTCCTTTCTTTTTCCTAATTTGCCTGGACTAAATAGCTGGTAGTGTTTCTTTCACCAACTTAACACTGTTGAAGAGGACTTTTCTAATCTTGGAAGGTAGGATATTTTCATTTTAAGGTACCAGCAGTGTTTTTAATTGCGAGTTTGTTTCTAATTTTACATGGCTGTAATAGAAATTGCAATTAAATTAAGAAATACACACAATATTTCTTCTAGTTTTAAAAAATAAACAACATTTATAACATACAGGCCCATGGACATGAATACTGTACCACAAATACTAATAAATAGGATTTTAAAATGTATATTTCACTTTTTGATAGTCGTACTTGCTTTTCGGATCGTCAGCCTAATGCTTGTAAACAAGGATTTACCCGTGGTGATTTGTTTATGGCATCCACTAGAAAAACACTTGTTCAACTTTTTAGTGTTTACCTTAGCATCGTTCTGAACCAAACAACACCCTGATGTTTTAATTAAATGGCAATACAAATTTCGAGGAATAATTGAAAATGAATTTTAATTCTTTCATCCCTTCGAGGGTCAGATTTTGAAAATTCTTTAAATCTCGTGTTAGACATTTTATAAGTATCCATCTGGAGTTAGAAATACTACGATATCTCGTTTGGTTCAAGATGTAATGATTATTCATTACACACATCACATTTAACCACTTTACAATTTTGGGAGGTCAAATTTAATAAAATATGTATTTATAAATAATTAACATTTATCTAAATTATTTTCCGGTTTTTAAAGTAATTATCATCCTGGTACGGAAAACAATTATTTGTCTCGATGTATTCGATAGGTATCGATGATTTATCGAAAACTCACTTCACGTCTTTAGTTCCTTAGGGACATGATTTAAAAAAGGGCGTATTTTATGGGTGTCTCATTGCATTGAAAATTATGCCGATATCCCGTTGTGTTAGAGGTATATCGACGACAGTTACGAAAATTCATCTCACCTCTTTTAATTCCTGTTACCCCTTTTAGTGTCGAATTTCGAAAAACAATTAATTTCCGTGTATTTATGCATCATAATATTGCAAAACGTCAGGCCGATATAAAAAACCAGAGGGTTTGATATACATCGATAAGTAACCGAAAACACAGGTAATTATTTTGTACGCATTTTGGGTTGAATTAAATAAGGGTATTTACGTAAGCAGCATCCTGAAGCAAATACCACTTCAATATCTCGACTTGTTCGACAGATACTGAGGAATAATCGAAAACTTATTCCACGTTTCTCAGTATCTAAGGAATCGAATTTAAAAACTTAACACTTGTATTATGAATATACAATTGATGTAAGGGCAAATAAAAAAAATAATTTCTCCCCTTTCCATTTCTTAGGCTTCTAATGGGGTCTAATTAAAAAAATCCTATCTCAGTGCTTGCCGATGCCCTGAGACAAAGCTTCCTCAAAATTTCACGTGTCCAGTTCAGTCAGTCAGTCATTCAGTCCATACTCTTTAATATATAAACGTATATACTGTCTCATCTTTGTTTCTATGAATTTTATTTCCTTCTCCTTGCAAAAGCCGGGAGATGTTTCCACAGAATTATTATATGATTTTACTGCATGTTCTTAGTCTCCTCAGGCCCTGGCAGGCCCAAAACGTTCCTCACCATCATTCATGATGCGTGTTTTGAGGTTAGGTATTAAAGAAAGGTGAATTGTAGTCTACTTCGCTTCGGCGAAAATAGGTTCTGGTTGTTTAACATGGCAATTTGTGGTTATTTTCCACAGAGTTGTAATTTTTAAATAAAACAAATTTAAAACACTCTTTATATCCAGTTGATTTGTTGGAATTAACTATCAGCAATTGATGTTGCTTGTAATTCGTACATTTTATGAATTATTACTTAACAGTTTTATGGGCAGTGGACTGTTGATCAAGGTTCCCTCCTTGTTCTTTGCTGTTGATGTGAACATTGTAGGTTGTATAAATCAAGGGATACAAGATCGATGCTGACGATCTATCTCTATGTGTAACCAAATTGAACGGCACCACATTTCACTCCATAACACGCAATGTCTTATACCAAAGTCATTACCCACACCTTCGCTTAAGTACACAATTCCCTATCTTCGGCTGAAATATGTCAGCGTTCAATTTGGTCATGAAACAAAAGAGCAGTGTAACAGTCTAGTTCTTTTATAATATATCTGGTATAAATATGTGGTAAAAATAATGGGGGTGGTTCCTATATGCATGTCAACTTACTCTTAGAATATTGTTTTTAATGCACATTTCTGTACGTCCTAATTTTTCCATCCAGTTCGTAAATTTTTATTCAACATGTCATTACTGCTTTATTTTTCGGAGCGTTTTAATTTAAGTTTATACGCATGAAGATAAACCCCTGGATGTTTTACCATCAGATATGTCACATGTATCAGGGCGCAAAATAATCGTGTTTCCAATATTTGATTCTTATTCGTTTTTAACATACAATTGCACTCGTGTTTGATCCCCGCTCTGGAAATCCTGATTTCTGATATCCATGGTTTCTCGAAACCATTCCAGCCAAATGATACGATATTTCGTTGATATGTAGCCTATCATTGACTGTTTCCCTTCCAGTCACTGTCCTTGTTCAAAGTAGTGCGTTACTGTCCCTAATGACCCTGCTTTCGACATGACGTAGGGTGAGTGAGAGAGCGTGAGTGATTTTGGTCAGCGCTTAACATCGAGGTCTTTAACGCTGGTGAAGGGTGGCATGATGTATGAAGCAGCACCGGAATGAAATGGCGGGGAAAACGGGAGATGCACGAGAAAACCCGCCGACCAATGGCATCGTCCGGAACTACTCCCACATAAAAAATCTGGGGACAGACCCCATCTGGAATCGAACCCGAATCGCCTTGGTTGGAGGGACATGACGTAGAGCCCACTAAAAATACACTTGCTGTTCTCTAAAAGCACAGAGCTAACGTTTTGCTTACATTAATGAACGTTAAACGCTTAGAACAACAAGTTCTATTTTTTTTTACGAAGGGTAGATGTAACCAACGTGGAACTTACATGATAGGATACATTTATTAGGAATTGGAATACGTGACGACCCATAGAATTATTAAAATACTCTACTCAGTAGTGTGTAACATTTAGTGCAAACTAAACAAAAGGAGGGAGATAAAATAAAAATCAATTATTGGTTGACAGACACGATTTTGCGAATTGCGAGCACGGCCACTGAAGACCAGGAATGAAATAGAAAACGCAAGGCATTCAGGCCACATTACTGAAATTATCAAAATATGTGTTCAGCCACACACGACGGCAGTATTGTCAACCTAGTAAATTTACCCCGAATTAAGTGAAATAAAATAAACATTTGACAGGAAAATATTTAATTTAGCAGGAACAAGAAATTTCAGCGGAGTTAAGTACGACTCCAGGAAGCGGATTTTTGCATGTCAGAGTTAAAAAAATATTACTCTTCGTCTCTAAAATCGTGTTAAAATTCAAAATGCACTAATAATACCATATATCTGTGTATTTACTTTCAATTTACCACAGTTTGATTAGTTTTCAATATAGTTATTTCAACTCATATTGCATTAAAATAATGCCATTTTTCATACCGAGAGGGAATTTAGTGTATTTTAATCGAGCATTCAGAGATTTCGTATTTGTAATTGGCAAGACTGCAGAACGGGCGAGCACGGCAGCCCTCTGTACGCTCGCTGGCCCAGCTCGTGGGGTGGCGTGACTTCATGGTGTGGTCGCGACGGTCTTTATTGTTCCTGCCCTGCTGACCAACCCCGGGCAGGTGACAGCGGAGAGCTGAGGGAATCAGGCCGTTATTGCTTCTCACCCAATATCACCCAGTTACAATAAAATGTGCTCGTGAACTACCATGTACCGTAGCACCGACCCACCAGACAATGCGGCAATTTAAACTGTCGCCTTTTACCGACCATCTGTTAATGAGGGATTCGGTACTGACCGTACTCCACTCACAGTTGAATAGTACTTGGTTATTGGACGTGTTGTACGTAGACTGCACGTTTTATGTTGTAGTGTATCTAAAGAGTTTTTGCTTTCTGTCTGACCCCTAGTGGTTGAATGCAAATGAGTTGTCCAGTTCCAAAACTCGTCTTGTCCATCACCAAGGAAAAATGAGTTCTGAGCAGTTTTGTGCAGCTTTTAAACGTGCGCTGAAGTTGACGTGATGATAGTTCCCAAAACTCGCCTTATTCAATAACAGAAACACTTTGAAAAACTGCTTTGGCAATGTCACAAATGGGCTCGCAAATCAGTTTTTCGCGATTTTCGCAGTTTTAGTGAAAGTGGACAAGACGAGTTTTGGAACTCGACTACTCAAATATATTCAACGTTACAGTACTTCAGTACACGTTATGAAGGCATAGATTTAGAATGTCTGGATGTAGTTTTCCGTGTTTGAGGCACGCAAACTGGGCAAAGACAAGGGTTATATTGTCACGCTCAATGACAACTAGAGCGAGGTGGCGCAACGGTAACACGTTGGTCTCGCATTCTGGAGGACCTGGATTCGATTCCCGGCTTCGGCCATCCTGATCTCGGTTTTCCATGAGTTCCCGAAGTTTCTCCAGGCGAATGCTGGGATGGTTACTTAACAAAAGCCATGGCCGATTCATTTCCCAGCTTTTATCACTGTATCAAGTTGTGTCACCGTCTCTTCTGACCTAGCTGTCGACGAGTCGTAAGTCTACTTACCTATCTACCTCGACGAGAACCACATCGCTGGAGCCACTAATTTTTGGTGAAAAAGATATTTTGCACCGAATTATTTCAATGCCTTACTTGTACATCTGCAGCTCTGCTTCATTGTCATTGGCAGAGTGTCTCTGTGTGGAGGCGTCATTGATTGGACTGTACCAATGATTATAAGGTAACTGCTACACCATACGTCTGTGAGTTAAAATTACATCAAGTCATAAACCAAAAATCAGAGCTGCAGAAGTGTAGGAATCATCAGAACAAGTTGTGAAAAATTATTTTCACCGAAAAATTAGTGATTCTACGCATCGCCTCTACATGTTTATTTCTAAACTGGCGTGCACTGCTTGTTATGAGATTTCAAGCAGTGGCCATATATTTTTATTTGCTAAATTATGTAGTCAAGGCCAATGCAGGCTTCTAGTTTTGCCTTACGCGTTCGGATGGTATTTTTGGAGTCATATCAATAAAAAGATAATTTGTTTGCTATTTCGAGGGTGCTAAAAACAATTTTTTTTTTAATCAGCGTGCTGCTGTTATAAATTCATAGAAGCGTATTTCGAAGTGTACTTTCTTATCGCAATTAAACGTATTGGGATTAAGTGCTACAGTTTTCCGTAGAAATAATAGGGCCTGACTGTTTATACGTGACGTACATAGTCGTCTTAAAGAAACTGAGTTCACACTAAAGGGACCGCTCAGAAAAATTCGTGACAAAGAATGCAGTAGATAACATATTTTCTGTAATGTAAATCATTCACTGGAGTCAATGACGTTCTGTAGAGTCACTTGTTGGAATGCCTACCTACTCTTACTCTCCCCCCCTCCTGGCCCAACTTCACGATCAATATTCGTAACGAATGTTATTTAAACTACTACGGCACAATGCTAGTGCATGCACTACATAAACGACTGATGGCCAACACTTCCAAATTATAACAACATTTTTCCACGAGTTTACTCGTGAACAGACAATGTGCCGTGCTCGTGGCTCCCCTTCAAATGTACTTTTTAATCCAAGTCGATAAAACTTCAATATATAGCTTTTTATTGCTTACACATCAAGCCAAAAAAACTCGTCAGAAAGTAGTTTATGCAAAATAAACCGACATATCAGTACAAAAATTAACACCTAAGAGACTTGTTAAAAATTTTTAGAGCAGATATTCTTGAGCGGAATAATATCTGAATACGCCATTACTATGCTACGTCGTCCCACCAAACCAACAGCGATATAAGAAAACTGATAAATGGAAAACGAGCTGAGTTTGGCTGTAGGCAATGCATTCATAAACAAAAACATAAAGAAATTCCCATAAGGAACTATGTCAAAGCAAAACACCAAAGAAAAATAAAATCTTCAAAACTAATTACCAAACAAAAAGCAAATTAAGAAATCAGAGAAAACTCACGACACACAGTTAAGACAGGACGTACAGGTACTGCATATAAAGACAATGTTACAAGACAGAACAACTACGACGTTAAAGACCTTTCGAAGACATAAGTAGAAATTCTTGCACCTCACGTTCAGGTCCAATAACTATACTGATTTATAAGGAACCCATTTTTATTCACTTTTATCAGGAAATTCAGCAATGGGCGAACTAACGTATTTCCGTTCCTTTTCAATGTGTTGTTACAAAGTAATACGATTACTTATGTCTTAGTTCTATGTACTGATTCAACATTTATGAAAAGGTTATGTAGACTGAGTTGATATAAATTCTTGCCTTAAGAATTTGTGTAATTTAAGAATACATTTGTGAGTTTAATATAAAAATAACTTTAATTTGTTGATTTTCTGCTTTAATAACTGCCAATGAGTAAATTTAATTTCCACGGAACGTATAAAAAGAGAGCATAGTAATATACAGTGTAATGCAGCTAACGAAAATAAACATATAGCAGGTATTTTTATCATATTTATGGAGGCCATACACATACAACAGTATTCAAAAGAATTTTTACACGTTGTTTAAATGTGATTTTTTTCCAGTAACTAATGACAATATTGGTGGGTAATAAATTGATATTGTTTTTGGCCGCGAGAAGTAATTAGTTCGTGGCGGAAACACCCGCAAAATAATTACACAGACTGTGAAGTTTTTATTTCGGTTAATTTGTTGCGTACTCCAGTGTAGGTCAAATGTAACGCGCAGCCCTTTTACATCACACATTCTGACATACGTTTCGCAAGTCGGAAACGTGGCGGGTGGTGCATTTGGCTGGCGAGTTTTCTAGGGGATATTCCGTAACCTCCACTCTTACTTTCTGCCTATGTTATATTCATTATCTTAACCAGCGCTCAAAATTTTGATGCAGGCCAAATCTCTCGCCTTGCCTTCATGAGCCGAAAAAGAGGTAATATTTGGTAAAAGATGAAGAGAGTTAGGTGTATGGAAAAACATTTTACTGTTTTCTAGGTTCCAATGTACCGTGTGCGTGTATGACTTTCTTTTTCTCGTCATTTATGCGTTTCCATTTGACTGCACCAATAGGAATTCTGGCTTACCACAACTGCACGTTCGTGATTTTTGAGAACAGTTGAAGAACGTCAGAAAATATAAAATGTGTCTTAGAATAGCTCGTGCATATAAAGTTATTCCTTATTCAAAATTCAATCAACAAAGAAAAATCAAATCTCATAAGTGTTTTCAAATATATGTTGTCTCTGTTTCACTGTTTGAATACCTGCATGTTTAAACCAACAAATTTCTAAAAACTTATCTAACTTTGCAATGAATCATTTCTAGACATGTTCACTGACAATAAACGTCTGGTTTTGCGTTATCTACCATCCATTCAATGTAGGACCACTAATTCCCGACAGTTTGTGTGTGTGTGTGTGTGTGTGTGTGAGAGAGAGAGTGTGTGTGTATATATTTATTTATTTATTTGTGTGTGTATCTTCATTAATTTTAAACATAACGTAACAGCTTGTAAAACAACACGAAGTTAAATTGAAATCTACAATATAAAAATTAGTTGTACTTAGTCTCAGATTCTGCTTTAAATTTCATATACGTCATTTGTTCAAATGTCAGCTGTGATAATTTTTGGAACCGTGTATTTTACATTCCATGCTTTCTCTTTGATGGTGAGCAGCTTAAGATTAAGAAATTTTGTTGTTGCAAAATTATTTGAAGGTGTGTAGTTTTAAACATTTCTTATAGCAGTAACAAATCATAATTTACCATTTGTTGGTACAAGATAAAACACTGTAAAACATGCATATCTAGCATACTTAACCATTAGACTTTTAAAGACACGCATACAATACAAGTTGTTGTTATGTCAGAACCTTACAATTACTTTAAGTTCAGCTTAAATGCTATTTGTATGTATGTATGTCTGTGTGTATGTATGTGTGTATAAACTGCGATTGTTATTAAGCTTATTCTCTCAGACATGTTACACTGGCATCCATGTCATATTTAAACTGTTTAAAATTTAATACTTAAGTTTTCTCTGTAAGTCAAATAATTACCTGATTTCGTATATTAGTTACTGAACTATACATCTGCTAATGCTAAGTCAGTAAGCGTGTAGTTTTGAAATTCGGTCTTTTAACTATTTTGCTATACGGAACATTTATACAAACGGTACGGTGTTACGAGGAACTATTCTTCTGTTTTTTCATATGCATCTATTAATAGAAAGGCACAAAATTTTAATTTAACAGAGGTCCTCATTTTTATCATTCGTTTTTTTTTATTTCATTCTATTCATGTACTGAACTACGGTGGTTTTCACCCTTTTCAGAATAAAATTACGACCAATTGTTCTCGCAATAGGGCGTAAACGCCAGCTCGGATTGGGTAAATGTTTCTCAGCGTTATTTGAATTTCGAGATCTAACAATTTGACGCTTGACGTACGTTCAGCTCGACCTGTTGTATGTCAGTAACTAATGTGTATCAGCTACTATGGGAACAGAAACGTTTTTATGGCGTAATTAGTTCACCGCCTACCAAATTATCCATATTTCCATCATCTCATCGCAAAACAAAATACGCCGAAATGTCGATAACAATACTCATCAAAGAAAAATTATGGCGTAATTTTGCGAAATGTTAAATTGACAAGAATAAAGTCTTGGTACACGTAAAGCGGCTTGGGACATTTTACAATGTAATATTAGTATGTATTCAAACCACGAAACATTAAATTTAATTTGTAATGGTTGGTTATTATATGTCGTGTACAATTATTTACTCAAGGATGCCACACGTGAAAAATTTTTAAAGAAATATCCCAAGTTACTACATGTGCCTCAATTCCCGTTCACGTTAATTGAGGAGCAAACATTCAAAACCAGACATGTCCAAAAATCCGAAAATTAGTTGAAAACCTTTTATAAGTAGACCATGAGAGCAATAGGTAAGTATAATTTCTGATACAATAACCTAGATTAATGTTCTATTTCAAAAGCCATGTTTTTTCATAATAACTATTATAAAATAATTTTTTTTTTCGCTTTCCTCTACAACTTGATATAATGGACATGCCTGGTTTTGAAAGTTTCCTCAATTACAATCAGTACTGATTCCCAAGAAATATCTTTGGGTTGAATCGAGCGTGTTTGGTGATGACATAGTGCGAATGACTTGCATTTGGAAAAAACTTGATTAAATTCTTGACTTGTTGCGTCTGGGATTATGTATGTCTAGTTCTTCCCCATATCCGTGCCAAGCAAAAGTCGACACAGGTTAGTAAGAAAAATTGCACATGCGCACAGTTATACATGGTGAATGTATGAAAGAGATCAAGAAAATCTAAGGGTATACAACGTATACATAAAAATTGCCAATATGTACCTGTGATAGCTATTGTCGAACCGACTTCCATAGTGAGGCCAACTTGCATGACCTTAGCAGACATGTGTAAAGTGTAGTACACATGGGAGCATATTCCTTGTACATGCCAGTGAGTATCAATGGTGTACATAAAATGAAACATTAGCTGGCGTACTATCTAGCATCCTACCATGTTTATCAATCAGTACACACGCCCTACTATCTTGCACATGCATTAATATTTCAAATGCAGATTGGGATAACTTACGCAATGTCATTTGTGTCTGCACCAAAAATTAGATATAAAATATAAAAAATGTAAAACAGTTTAGTGTGTAGTAGTTAACATTCTGGTTTAAGAAAGTAGCTGTATCGGGCATTATTCTTTCACTAACTTCTTTCTTCCAGTTAAACACTACATATTTCTAAACATTTCGTCTTTGTAAGTGAATTCGTAAAATAAAACAGCTGCGGGTGTATGAGAATACAATTTGTTTGTATTCGACTTGCAAAAGAAACCATCCCTATCTCGCACTAGCTAGCATAGAAGTTCTTGTATGCTAGCCACTAGTAGGCCCCTATGCTCGGAGGCCATTCACGTGACATAAGTTAGCAAAGAGTATGTAAACCTAAAGTTAACTACAAGTCGAGGTGGGCAAGAAGTCCATGTCCATGTGTATTAGGCATAGAGCCGGGTTTACGATTGTCGTGTGCTGGTCGTGTGTGTGTTTTTGGATTGACTTAATAAAGGGTTATGTTTACATTTTATGTACATTTACAACCAAATGACAGATAACAGAACAGCGTTTGTAATTTGATTTGATTGGTTGTTGCGAAAAACGTGCATTTACGTGTTTAATAAGGATTAGACGTGGTCTATATTTTATTTAACAAGACTGCCGCCATCTTTGTGTGTTTTAAAGAAAAGTTAGAAATTACTTTTGAGTTACTTAAAGAGGTTAGGGAATCCACCTGTGCTATTTATTTGCCTCCTACATTCTGAATGACTACGAAAATGTCACGACTTTTACCAGGGTTAGAAATAAATTTCAACTCGCATCGTATAAAATGTAGGTATTTCAAATGAATTTCACCTTCGTGAAATTAAAAAAGGAATAAATACTGTTAATTCAATCATAAACTGCTTCATTATTTAACTGTGCGTTTTTATGTCAAGTACAACTTTTAAGTTTTAAGTATTTCAATCGTAAACTTAACTTAACGCTTGCACAATTTTTCACGCAGGATGGCGTAGTGCACTGCGACTACCCAGATCAGTGAGTAATATTGGCGCTGGGCCTGCTCTCTCGTTCACAAACATGTGCGAGAATTTCGGCAGTCTGTTCACCTTCCTCTCTTTTCGCCATAGGGTATAAATTCTTTTCTCGTGTTTCGTGTGTCAATTGGTGGTACGGGAGCGCAAGGGTACTGTTGCGCAAATCGCCCTCTATCAGTATTGTGTTATTTCCTGTTGTTTGGTTTCCATAACTTACAATTGAAATTAAATGTGGACATCCACATAACGTTGTCTTGTTTAAGTGATTTATATTTCTATCTTTTGAAACACCTTTTGATTCATAATCATTGCAGACGAGTTCTACTTTGCCCTGTTTTGCACATATCATTCGTTGACGATATATTTACGGAGTGTATGATTTTTATTGCTTCCATTTGTTAGTTCTAATAATAGCTGTTTTTATGAGAGGTGATCATGGCTTCAACTGTTTTCATGTCTGGGCAGTTCATAAATTGACGCGATGCAAGTTATTTTGTCGTTCATAATTTTCCTGCATTTCTAAATGTATGTAACTTACTGCCGAGAAGCACCTTGGCTTCACTTCTAGCTTGAGCCTACATTTCCTTCAGTTCATTAAAGTATTTTTTTCATAAATTTTTGTGACATAAATCCAGGCAACACATGTGGACCAAAACAATGAGTTACACAATGTAAAGAATGAAACAACACACAGAAAATAAGACAAGCAACGACGACGCATATGTGAGGAAAGTAGTTTCATGAATTGAAAAATACGGAATCAGTCGGCAGACTAGTTCTTTGACAGACAGTCGGTATTAAAATTCTGAGAAAATCGTTCCAGAAACAAACTCTGCAACTCAAATACTCCCTGTACAAAATGACGCTATAATAAGCAAATAATATTGGAGGGGAGGGTTTCCCTCATATAGAATTATGTTTGATGTATACAATATGTATGAATGTTAATATTACCTGACACAGCCAGACCTTACCGTGTGGGAAAATAGCAGGAACATTTTATCCGAGCGTTAGTTAATTGAGAATCTAAATTTTAAAGATTAATTAAAATAGTGCCTTCATGGAATATAGATGTTTTTGTTAATAAGACAAGTATTAAAATAAATTATACGTATTAACATTTGTACACTTTCAGTTTCGCATATATTATTTTCCATTTACGTTTTTCTTGCATAAGCTGTGGGCCGGGTGGTGTGATGTACACCATCAAGTCTAGAAAATAGACGAAAGAGAGTCGCAGGCAACGATGTAACGTCAGGAAGCAAAATTAGATCTGCTGAGAATAGATGAGTAAACTGTGTAACTGCATGGTACGTTACTTATTAAACAGAGCAGCAATATTCAGTTTGCACTTCAAATATGGGTCTGCTGTTACACAAAAGTTACGACGGACGACGGAATTACGGCCTACCCACACCACGTTCCTGCTTGCTCAGTATACATATAGTAAGTTGTAAAGTGGAAGCTGCTGACACTGACATGAAACGAAGCGTTCCGTACCTATATTCACGTTACCTCCTTTAATTCTTCTAGAATTGAGACATATTTCTTCATGAGTATAACTTTGATTTTAGTATCATCATGCATGAGTTCAAAATACAATCTTTCTCTACGAATATGCATTGCCTTCTATCGCCTGCTTTAGCTCTCAAAATCTAAAATAATTGAAGGGCCTGATGCCGTAGTGAACCAAGTACATTTTTCTTAACTGTTCGAAAAAAAATACGTTTTAATTCAGACATGAAACTTGAACTTCAGTATTAGTATACATGACGTGTACTTTTACATTCATTGATCGTGTTTATTTAGTCACACATACATCTGATTTAGGGCAAAACAAAACCATTTCCCCATTTCAGGAAGAAAAAACGGACTTGGTTCACTATGGCATCAGGCCCTCCAACTAAGTTATACCCGGTACGCAATTCGAAATGAAATAGTTGAGAACATTAACATATAAAATATGCAAAAGTGAAACGCTTTCAAAATTTGCGAATGCATGACTCAGGAAGAATAATATTTCTGTTTGTAACACAAAATCGGTTAAGTTTACATTTGTGAAACCTTACAAATATCACTGAAAACAGGATGATTTACTTTCCAGACAATATTCAGCGAAGAAATATATTACTGCGTGAAATGTTATTATCCTATACTCCTAGCATACTTGGCCAGCGAGGGTGATCAGGCAATATTTACAGTCACTGAGCACTAGCTTTGACTATTCCTGGGGACTTCGTGAATCTGTGATTCATTAGCTATTTAAACACATGTATGACATAAGTTGCTATCACAATATCCTACAGACGCATACGAGTACTAAGTAGCATTGTGCTACGTCTTCTATTTAACAAATGGTTATTAATAGTTATTCATAAAGCATATAAAATCATTTGTTACATGTGATATACCGTAATAAATAATGGTCTGCATCAAGCTGTTGCTATCAGACAATAACAGGTTTATTAATGTCATACTATTTTCTGGTAGACTAGCTAGAATATATTATTAAATATATACGGCGAAGTATCAGGAAATTAAAAATGTTACTATTGTATAGCACTGTTAAATGATATTATAGAATTCTATTCAGAGAACACATATGTTGCTATGCCTTCTGCAAAACTAGTAGTTGTGAAAAGTTGTAATACGTTAGTAGGCTCGTTCCTTTATATGCAAAATAATCACTCAATATATTTTTATTTAAATGAATCTGGCAAGGTCAAAGGAATACAACCATTCAGCTTGCAGAAGTTCCAGCTATCATCGAGGCTGCGGCTGACGCAGCGGCTAGGACGCTCGCCTCCTGCCATGGTGATTCGTAATCGACACCTTGCGGGCACGACCTGGATTTTCGCACGTGGGGATTGTGCCATATGGTGCCTTTGTTCGGCGCCCCGCCCCTTTAACGCCTGTACTATGTCATAATCTCATCAAGCCACCTTCCACTAGCTCTGAATATGTCACTGTTAAGGTGGCCACCTTGCCAAGGCTATCAAGCTCTGTATAGAACATCGACAGGTTTATGGCCGAAGGTCAGCGCTCCCTCAATCCGCCCGCGCTGCACCCATACTTGCAAAAGTAATGCAGCACACGGCATAATTTCACTTCCCTCTTTGCCTTGCTTCTTCCTTCTTCCGTAAAATTTAACTTAGGCTTTAAACCTGTTTTCTCATAAAACCAGTCCTCCTCACCATTCGGAATATGCCTCTGGCTTTAGTTACCTCTAAAGCCTATACCCGAGACTTTCCTTGTGGGTCACCGAAAAAATTTTTAGTCTTCAATATGCAAGGTATACCACTTATCAAATTCTTCGAGCCTTTTGCCGATCTTGTTGGCGAACTCGTTCCATATCTTGTGGTATCTTTCTTCATGCATGATATTTCCTGTGTTTAATTTAAGGCTTTCGCTCTCAATCCTATCTTCAAGCCAAGCTTTAATATCTTGAATTATTTTGACAATTATTTATATAATTTCAATGGTTTCGTCAACACCAGAGACTTGACAGAGTGGTGACATCTGTAGCTTTTGTTCGTATAATTTAGTCTTGAAATTACCATGACCAGAAGCTAACTGAGTATTATTATGGGTCGTTGCTATAAACTGTCTTGCCATTCGATTTCTGATGTATGGTACAAGTTCATAAGTCTATCGTTCATTTTCGGTTTTGTTCCATCTCTCTTGACATGCATTCAGAAGAGTGATTTCTATTTCCTGAAGTTGCTCTTGCAGCCTAAGTTTCCTGTTCTTTGCTGCCATGGTGAGTCTTCCTCTTTCTTTTATCAGTAAATCTATCGAAATTTATGTCCCAAGTTGTGTTGCCTATGACTAAGTTTTTGCAGGACTACCACTGCCTTTTTACTTATGTAGTCTGCAGGGCGATGAAAACTTAATTTATCATCAAGGATGACTCCCAAATATTTGAATTGGTGTACTACTTGTACTGGCTGATATAGAAATCTTATTACAGGATTTCTCTTAAAACTACCTTTTAGTATCATTGCTTTAGTTTTAGTTGTAGAAAATTTTAATTTGGCAGTATTTGCCATTTTTTCAAGAATAGGCGTTACTGATGTGGTCTTTTCCTCTAAAACTTTCCTTGATTCTCCTTTTATAAAGACTAAGACATCATCAGCATAAGCTATCAAACAAGATGTTCCACAAAACGGATCCTTGTGAACAGCCATTTGTCAAGGTTTTTCCCACTTGTATTGTATTGGTTTGATATATACTCATTCGTTCGGAAAATAATCCAGAACGACTCGGTAGTTAGAGCTTGGGCAATTTTTGTTCTTTAAGCTTCTCATAACTTCTGGCCACAAGGCATTATCGAAGGCTCCATCTATATCCAAGAATATTGCCAATATATTATTTTTCTTGGACTTCTTTCATTACATAAATTAGGGCTGTATCCGTGCTCTTATCTTTGTAGAATCCGTATTTCTGGGGGTGTAATTTGCCTTCTGCATTAAGTGCTTGTAGAAGTATTCTGTTTATTAACTTTTCGTAAATTTTACCTAGTACAGGTAATAAAGTCCGTGGTCGGTATGATTTTATTTCCCTTGGATCCTTTCCATTTCCATTGTATAGGATTTGTACTAGTCCAATTTTCCATGCCTTGGGAAAAATTCTATTGTTTAATAGCTGGTTATACACTTCCAAGATTATAGTATTTATTCTTGAAAAGCTGCGATTTACTATTTCCGCAGTAATTCCATCAACACCTGGCGTCTTCTTATTCTTCACATTTGACACTATTTCTTGAAGTTCTTACAAAGTAAACTGTGGGGCTTCTTGTGAGTATCTGGTATCAGGTGCATCGATACTCTTATCAGTTTGTGAATTTCATCTTCACTCATCTCCGAGTCGTCCGGAAGTAAGCCATGGAGCAGAAGTCTGGCACTATCCTCCAGTGACAGGGTTTGTCATTCTGGTGCTCTTATACTTGGTGTTGGTTGTCCTTTCTTAGTTTACTGGCAGCGATCTTGTATACCACTCCAAAGGGATCCTCATTTCCTTTTTTTATTTTCAACATAAGATGTTTTTTTGTTATACTTTATCTTATTTAAGTATGCTTGTTTTATGATTATACATTCTTGAGCCAATCTTATTCTGTGTTTTGGTTTTAATTTATGAAGTTGTCGGTTTTGTTTTCGTAGATATTTCCTTGCACTTTCCATTTCTTCATCCCACCAGAAGAGTGGAGGAATACTTTTGTTGAGTTTCCTTTAAGGTTTATTTGCACGTATCTTACAAAATTTCTTGCAATGCCTTAACTTTTTCAGAGATATCAACGTCTTCCCTGGGCTTCAATATTGTTCAGCCAGTAAAGACTTGTCAAATGTGGCCCAGTTTGCATTTTTATGTACGTATCGAACTTGTCGGTAGAAATATGGTTTATTAGATAAATCATCATCTAATTTTATCGCATACATTATTAATATGTGATCACTAGAGCTTTCATCAGTTACTCTTCAGTTACTAATGAGGTTGTGTGCAGCTCTGTTTGTGAAGATGACATCTAAGTTAGATTCTGTTTCACGAGCATGGGGTATGTATGTTAGAATCTCCCCTTCAATTTGTACTGTTAAATTGTTTATTAGCACAAATTCGTTAATTTCCTCTCCTACTTCATACGTCGTTTTACTATGCCATAGATCCGATTTGGCATTTATTTCTTCTGCCATTACTACAGGCTTTTCCTGTAGTACATTTAAAATTACTTCCCGTGTAAAAAAATGTGCTCCTGGTGTCATCGATATACTGGAAGTATGATGACACCATCCAGCATTGCATGTCTCTTGTTATTACTTGCGCACTTAAATTATTTGTATTTGAGAAACTTGACAAGTTCATTATGTCAATGTTGGGGTTTAACTCAAGTATTCCAGACGTCGGAGAAACGCCTATTTTGTGTATTTCTTCGTTTAAGCCTGCAACTTCCCCAAAGGGTGTGTATGGTTCCTGGAACATTACAATGTCCAGCCTCTGCTCCATAGAAATTTTGTTAAGCTCACTGGCCACCACTGCTGATCGGTTCGTGTTAATCTATCCACAGCTTATTGTTTTGGCCATAGTCAATTTGACTTAGCTCCATTACAAATGCTTTCTCATAGTGAAGACGTTCCTTTGAATCCACTCTGTGGTTATGTTCCTATTTGTCTCTTGAGGCAGTTGGCATACGTATCTCTGCCTTTGTCTTCACATTCTTTGAAGGTGTGTCCTGTGAGGTCACACTTAGAACATATAGTTTCATTTTGGCATCTTGTTGAGATATGCCAGCTGATATTTGAAGCATCGATATGGGGCTAGGTTGTCCCTTATTTTGCAGGGTTGGTACCCTATGTATATCCTCTCTCTTTTTATTAAGATGTCTCGTAAAGTTGCATCGCATTCGAAAACTATATTCACCAAAAAAGAAGTCTTTCTTCCTGCTCTGTGACTTACATCGGCAGATGGAAGTTTATTAGAAAACTGCGTAGCGTGCGTGAGTTATGTCTGCCTAGGAATAGTAATCAACAAACGTTACAAAAAAGTATGCGTGTACAATACAACTTAATCATTAATATAACATCTAAGAGAGATGGAGCAGTGGTAAAACACTCGCCTCGCTTTCGGGGGATGCGGCCTCGATTTCTGGCTCCGGCTATCCTGATTTCGGTTTTCCGGAATCACACCAGGTGAATGCTAGGGTGGTTCCTTTAACAAGCCCTGCCTTCTCCCCGTGAACCCCTACCAAAGCTTTGTGTTGTTCGAAGCCACATTAAAGTGTATATAGATAAATAAAATAATAGGGCCAGTGTTGAACGTCTGATAGAGGCGAGTTATTGGCGAGAAGACTGCATTAGAATTCAGAGACTTGTGGGTAGAGGATAGGGTGAGGCGTAATGAGTCGTCCTTATCGCTACGCACTTGTAGGTCCCATACTCGCAAAATACTTCCACCCAGATGGCCGCTAAAGCGCTGACCAACGTCTTCACCTGGACGAACTTCACGGAATGAGTTCCCAGCAACAACCTGCCCACTCAGCAGTTCCGTCACTCTCTCACTCCCTCACCTGCGCTACCGCTGCCAGGGCAGCCCGGCTGGTTGGGACCTAACACAGTTACGAAGTGGCTTCACAGCGCGTAATGGCCGACGGTGGAGCGCCACACAAACAAGTTACCTTACAGCACGGAGCAGAGTGTGCGGGTCGTAATGACTGCACTAAATTAAACAAGGTTACTCTTGCACTTGTAGGCCATTAATACCCTAGGATTTTTAAAGTTAATTTCAAATAAAAACTATACAAATCTCCGCTGTTGTAATTATCAAGAGGTTTCTGCCAGTTCGCATTCTATTCATGCGGATAATTGTGTGTATATAATATTTTATCGCAAAGAACTTACATTTTGACATTTTTACCACGCCAAGTCTGAGTGAGTTAAATGTTGTATATCAGTTACTTAAATGTTTCGAATTAATAGCACACATTAAGAAAAGTAAATGATTGTACAGCAAGTTTAAGTGAAAACACACACATTTAAAACTGGAAATATTGCCCTAAGAAATTTTGATACAGAGAACACGTGATCTGCGAAGTCAGTAAAAGTAGGTATGGACGGTTACGAACTCGCAACGTTCGCTTCAAGTGACAGCCACCAACCTTGATATGACGCGAGAGAGGCAAATACGTACGAGATTCTGCCGCACTCGGTCGAATATAACAAGCGTATTGGGTATAACATCAAACGCGGCGTCAATCATGACAACCAAGTCTACGCGTAGGTCTCATTCACATGCAATATAAGATACTCCGTTGAAAATAATCAAGTGTATTTAGGTAGACTGACCTCTCAGGTCGTGGGTTCGAGCCACCCCGTCTATTCCTGTGTCCAGGAAACGTGGCATCCAGATGATTGCGACAATTTACGTTTACACACATATGCACTGTGGCACTGTAGAAACGGCAGCGCTACTCTTCGGATGGCAATTGTACCACAAACACATCATGAGCTGCCTACACGTGTATGTCCATATTTCTTTTTGTTGGCACCACATACCACATGACTCGTACATAAAAGCCTTCAGCGTAGCGTTATATTGAAGAAATTGGCAATGATGTGCAGTTAGCTTTTAATTAAATATGCTGCCTATAAAAAAAACTTTAAAAAATATAGCGTACTACAAACCAATTGATAGCTAAAATATTAAAGATATGTTAAGAGGTTTCGTGTGGTGCTATTATATAATTATTGAAACTCAAGAGCAGTGTTTGAGGCGTAACTTCCAAATGTCATGCTTCGCAAAGTAACTTCAATGCGACATAGGCATACCGGTATGATGGTCCAAATGTATCTCTAATGTGAATTTGTACTTTTTCAAATATTGTTCACTGCCAGGAGACCATGGTAACAAGTGTGAATGTTGCCATGCGTAAAAAAATATATAATTACCTCGCTGGTCCACGAGGCCCTCTAACTGAAATCTCGACAAAGAATAACATTTTCCCGGTGTATTTTCGCAGTCACAAACCCAGGAGAACATATCACATTTTTTTTCTGCTAGAGCGTGTAAACTGTAATTATCAGAGGATTTAATTTTATTAAAGAACTTGACAGTTGTGCCTAAAGGGACGAAGACTAGGTAACGCAAAAGCAAATTAAAATGAATTACAAGAGCTTATATTTTGTCATTAATTAAATTCCTTAATTAATAAGCTATAACGTTCATTTTGCTATCGAATCCATTATTTAAATGAGTGTTTTAAACTATGCGTTGAATTTAATTGTTGTGAATGACTACTGAAATAATTTATTGTTGAACTAATTACTCTAATAAACTTGCTCTTATTTAGGTTTTTATTAGAAATCGATTAAATGTCATTTGTTAATATATGTTTTCTAATACGTCAGCGATAGTTATTTAACGCAATTATGGAAGCCAATATAGAATAAAACTGTCTTCCAAATTTTCAAGATAGGTCTTTTTAAAAAAGTGGCGGTAAATCGTGCAAAATATCTGAGATAATTATGTCAAGACATATTTAGGTTGTAACATTGAGATATATATTTCCTTCAAGGACACTAGCTAATATCAAGTTACAATAAAGCCGCAATGTATGATGCAGTTAATCATATTAATGTTTGATTGTACTTAATTTGCAGAAAACATTTGCATAAAAGTTTTTATCAGTATTTAACCGCCTGCTCTGTTTGCGAACTAAACAATCATTCCGATATCTTACTTACCGACCAAAAGTATTCTGCAGGTTCCAGTACACCCATATTTTACTCTTCCGTAATGAATTAAAAAATAATAGTATCTAACATTCAGACATTCTAAAATGCAATATTGTGTATAGAAATTCCCTTTCAAACACATTTTACCATTTTATTTTCGTAAATTCAAACATTTCAAAATTACTTTGCAAACAAATATTCGTCAAAAAAACTTAGAAGGAAGGGGGGATATGTGATATCTCATCGGTTTTAAGAGACACTGAGCAAAGCGCAAACATAACTTTTTTCATTCATAAAGGCGGGCATCACACGCTGTGTTGGAATTGCAGGTGTTTTGTATTTGTTGGTTGTTTGAAACACTTATTAAAATATATATTATCATTATCGTGCTCTAGAAACACACATTATATTGCTATAAACCCGTCAATCAATTACATCTGACCAATATTGACGACGTAATTAGTCAAATATTATTTTCAAATTATTAATATCTTCTTGCTTATTCAATCTCATGAAGTACGGTAATGCACATGAAAAATTGGTGATTAATATCGAAGTGGTATATTATTTATATATAGTTCAGTGAAAATATTGTGACGATTTACTGATGGAAAATTCAACACGCAGAGTGAGACCCTGTTGTAAGGGACGAATAAAGAAAAACCCTTACTAATGATGTAGGCCTATACACGCAGGTTAACCATCTATAAACTTCCATGTTTGAATTGTGCGTTAACAAAGAATACTGACCACGTATGTGTGTGTGTGACTAAACGAGAATGAGCAATAATAACAGTAACCAAGTGCGATACTGAACGAGAGCGATAGAGTGAGAAAGAGAGCAAGCCACAGAGTGAGTGAGTGAGTGAGTGAGTGAGTGAGCATGCAACGAGTTCTTCTCCTGCGTAGTTAGACATTTGTCAGTTTTCCTCCGAGGTGGTACCAAAACAATAAGACTTCACAAATAAATTTTTTTTTCATCTTAATGTTTATCTTTCCTTTAATTTTTAACCCAGTTAAATAATAACGAATAAGAATCTATACGGAAAGCGTTTTCGTGGATTTAAAATTTTTCCGTTGCTACGTTCCTAAACAAAATTATCTTAAAAAATATTTCTGATTATTTAAATGTCTTGATATTTTCAGTACGCTACAAAAATGTTACTCAATGTTTCATATTATTAAATACAACATATAACTTTTTTGATCAGGCAGCATTTCAACTACCACGCAAATAACTTGCGATTACGTTATTTTTTGTGCAGTCGTAATTTGAGTCATAGATGTTGCTGACACCTCGCAATAAAATACACTTTGTTGACTGCACAGGTATACGATATTGAAATAATTAGAAGTCTGTAAGCAGTAATGGTTTCAGTTTGAGTCAAAACTTAACATAATTAATGAAAGTTTACAGATTGGCTTAGTAAAATAATTGTATTGGATAGCAGATTATTTCTACCTATTACTACAAGCTTGAACGCTTGGAGTTTCTACTGGTAATGAATGTTATCGATTTATTAAATCAGGCCAGAAAAATATATGAAATTGTGGTAAATGTAACATTAGCAATTAAAATTTTAGAAGTACAAGTGGTATTTTTCAGAAATAATTTTTAATCTTATATGTTCATAGAAATCTAGTTTTATCTTGTAACGATTCGTTGGTTTCAGCAACATCGAAGGTAACATACGACTGCACAGGTGATAAATCACTTAGTCCACTCGAAAGACTCGCAAAAGCAGAAGTAAATGTTATGTGGAGAAAGAGGAAACTGGGATGTAGAGGGGGATGACAGGAGCTCGTTAAAGCCAGCGTTAGTCGGAATAAATTGAGAGAGAAGCAAGTGAGCGTGACTGATATTTATGAACTTCCGATTCATGTTTTATGCAGGAAATATTGACTTAGGAAAAGCATTGTCCATACTACTGTTAGGAATGAAATTGATGAGGCATCCTTAAGATTCACGTTTCAGACTTCCAGACTTTACTCTTAATTATCACGGTACGATTTACTTCCTGATGTATATACCGTAAATACTCTGCAGAAGATTAGAAGCCAGAGAAAATAGTCAGTCCTTAATTACAGTTGGGAGTACTTGTTAAAATAACTTGGAAACTGTATCAATATACATCTCCCAACATTTTGAATAAGATTTTTTTTTTCAAGAAAGTGCCTACGACAATGTTTTTTGTAAGAGGCTATTATAAATTAAAAAAGAAACAAACTAAAAACAGAATAAAATGTTTTGAGACAGCCGCCAAACGAACAGCGTAGTGTGTTAATATTACTTTTAATACCGCTTTGAAATATCGAGAAAACAATCGACGTTAATTTACGACGTTATATTGAGATAGAAAATTAAAAAATTTCTGATGGAAATAAAAGAATAGTGCCTACTAATATTTAGTGATGTAAACCATATGACGAAAACAATAATGTGTATAGTAGTGAGCGGAGATTGGTAATACATAAAATAAATAAACAAAATTCTTCTCACGAAAAATACAAAAAAAAAATATTTTAATGTAAACACACTTAAGATAATGACATTCAGAAGCATTCATACACAAACTTAACAAAAATACGTTGAGTCAGTAATAACAATTGTGTATGTATCATAAGCATCAATTTACTGCTTCCTCATTTCATTATACAATGTGTATAACAAAGGAAAATGTCGTTTATGTTTATTAATGCCTTGTATAATTTATAGTGTTTCATTAGGCCCGCTGTGAGCCTTTGTAAACGAGAAAGTGATCATTTGTTTCTCTGAAGCGTATTTCATGTTTTGACGTCGACGTTCAGTGTGTTATGTCGCCAATGTCATAGTGTTCGCAAAATATGAGCCTTTCCAGTTTCTCAACTTACCTGAATATAGAAAGAACACCTTCACAAGAATAAACGAGAAAATGCATCACGTTGTTCAATTGTACCCACCATTCCATGATATCACCCGTCAACAGTTTTTATGATGTTAAACTACTGACAAACGATCGGAATGACCGTCGTAACATAAGTCATTCGGACATGCACGATACTCTATATTCTCGTACATAGTTTGCAAGAGCAAATTTTAGTTAATCTTAGCTAATTTATTAAATCGACTGCATAATGTTGCAAATTCCTGAATATTTACCTCCTAGTAAGTTCGATTTTTATTTGGGTGGGGTGGGGGGTCCGTGTACAATTTGGTCCATAAAATCAATTACTTGGGGTATGTTCATAGTAATGTCCTTATCAATTTTCATGAGGGTGACACAGCAAGGGGACAAGCTCCGGATCTCAGCCATTTTGTAAATGAAGTATACGAGACCGATATTATGGCATATGAGGGCTCATTACTCAATCTTAGGGACTTTAAACCTATATGTTTTTGTGTGTCACAGTACAAACACAAATTTTGCTGAAGATTGAAAAATGGTACTCTTTCGTTTTCGAGTCAAAGACAAATTCCAAATTGTTTGCACTATGAAAGCTTGTTTCTCGTTATTATAAATTGTTGCTACCTTTTAAATATGCTTTTATATAATTGTCAAAAATTGTTCTTAGTTTCATATGGAAGAAAACTAATGAAATGTTCATACCACTACGACTCACCACTGTACTAACTCAGAACATTGACTCTTTGCAATTTAAGTTGGTTTGTACGTTACCTGTGTGACTGTAACCAAGCAACAGCAGATATTGAATCAGTAAATTATATGCAGTGTTATTATATGGATACAACCAACATACTAGAGAGTGCAGTAATATATCTAACACAACACATCGCACAAACACTCGAAATGAATTATGACAGTTTAAGCCTATAACAGTTGTACATTTGCAAAAATGAACAGAAGGCTATTTTCGCTTGCACACGCACACACACACGCGCACACACACAAACACATACCTTTTTTCTGACACGTTTTATACAATTACATCCTTCAATAAGATCATCAGGATAAAATTGGTATTCGTTCACTGGTTCTAGGAAACCTTCACTATCGATATAACCAAAGAGCGATGGATCAAGTTGAATGAAGTCAAGACAGTGAATTTGAATGTTTGCGCAAAAGAAGACCTGTACTATATACTGGCGGGTTAGCCGAATTGTTGGTGGCATGTTCTCAAGTGAAGTTCTGTTACGACAGTACAGTCAGTATCTAAGTTCGTCCATATTCGTCTTAAGAAATTCGTTTAAGAATATTTACCAGAAATTTTTCGGTACCAACTAGTACGATTCCCAGGTTTTCTTCAGACATCGCCCCAAAATTCGTGAGTTATGTGGTTGGGCTATTAAAAAATGCAGCATGCTTGGTCCCGAGTGTAGTCACAGCCAGTTAGTTATGTGTAAAGCAAGCAGTATGGGATACAAATAACTACCACGACGATCAGCGATTGTATGCAAAGGTGTAAATCTCGTAAAGTTACTTACCATAAGTCACATTTAAAGTTCTCTAAAACCAACCGAGGAGTACTTCTCAAAGTGACTTGTACCAACACCGAAATTTCTGTATCAAATGACAAAAGTATAACACACTATTTGTTGTCTGCTGCAGCAGCATGAAATATGTGTGGCATTATTAGTAATCAGCTTTTTCCAAATGTGAACACAAGTCTTCTTGATCGATGACGTCTGAGCCACCATTCTTTAGTTGCACAATATTTCACTTCAGTGTGAGGTAACTTTAGACATTTTGTAGAAAAAATGCTTGTGGAAACTCTAGCCCTTAGATTTTGTTTCCTGATAACGGCCAACACATCTCGATCTTCACGGGAAGTCGTCTAGTGATACAGATTTGGTGAATCTCAGTAATAATTTCATATGCCTCTTGGAAGCCTTTCATAACTTTTGAGTGAGATATCTACATGCAAGTGAAACCCTAAGTCTACACTATTAGGGTTACTTCCGCGCGTATTTAGCACGGCAGTTCTGTTGTAGCGTTGCTACGGAGCTGTTCGTGACCAGTTACAGCTTTGGGAGTACTACGGGATTCGCACGCACAGACGTGCGCTGTTTACAGTAGTGCAGGCTCCAGGATCTGGAACTATCTGATACCACCCGTAACTCATGCAGTCTGACCTGGCCTTCCGTTACGAGCGGAAACGCTTGTGACAATAATAATCTTCATGAAACTTCATAAAGGAAGACAGAGCAACAGAGCTGAGGTAAAATGGTACTTAACAAATCGTCATATCTATGGACACAACTACTATCATGGTATGGTCACTTTATTTTAGGATTGAGTGCTAGAGCATATGATACGAACAGAAAACAACGAAACAAATCTGAAATGGTTTTCTTTAAATGAGCTTTGTAATTCAGTTCAAAAGTATTCAGTCTAGATCACTAATAGAAATTTACGGCGACATGAAATTGATTTCAAAAAGTCGAATCATGAAACACACGAAAAATATGAATTCCGTTTGAGGAAGTTAAAACATTTGATTTAGCGACCTTTTTTGACGAGAGAGAGGCTAGATTAAAGTTGAACATTAGTTGCATTTCTTTCTCCCCAGTCTAGTCTGAGATTCTGAACTGTCCAATATGCTAATTTTCAATACTTATGGGGGGGGGGGGGGGCACGCTGGCCGAATAGTTAGACCATTCGTCTCCCACCAAGCCGACCCGGGTTCGATTTCCGGCGGGGTCGGTCCTCGGATTTTCGCATGTGGGAATCGTGCCGGACGATGCCGTTGGTCGGTGGGTATTATTTTCAGGGATCTCCCGTTTCCCCCACCCTTTCATTCCTGAACTGGTCCATACTCACATGTCACCCCTCACCAGCGCTAAAGACCTCGATGTTAAGCGCTGACCAAAATCTCTCACTCACTCAGTACTTATGGACATAGAAATCATACAAAAAATTGTAGTGTTATTTTCAGTACTAGATTACGTTGGTTTCATTTTAAGGACCGTATAAAAATATGCATATCTAAAGTTCTTAAATTAAAAAGACACAATGTACGATAAATAATGCTGACATATATCCGTATAAAATATACTACAGTATTTTGTATATGGTAATACTGTTTATAACTAACGTTATTCATAACGTTGGTTAGAAAACTGTTTTCTGAAAAATAATCTGTTTGTATTCTCTCCACTTGTGATAGTATAATATATTTAATTTACACAACGATATTCTAAAAACGAAAATAAAGTTAATGACAGGTGCCGATAGTAAGCAAAAACGAAACAAATTGAAGTGTCGTCTTAGTTTGTTAATGACGCCATGACAACAATGCCTGTAGGTAAGAAGTGCAAATGGGTGGGTACTAAGGATAGCTAAAATTGACTGGAGGTAAACATTAACAGGAGTAAAAAAATAGAAGTTCTCATCTATGTCATTTCATTTTAAATGTACGAGTTAATGAAAAATGTTATCTGCCAAAATTTCTTTAGAAGAAGATCAATTATGAGCGACAGAGGAATGTTCGTGTTGTTATTGGCGTAGATATAGTGGATAGGTTAGCGTTACGCCCTCCCGTAGCTGCGCTGCCACAAATTCGAGTTGCAGCATTCAGCACAGACTTGTAGACCGCGAAGCCAGAAGTCTTACAACATCCATCTTCCCCCTCACTTCCTGCTGTCCTAACTCTTCTTGGATGCCACCAACGTGGTATACACATCCTGCCTTCGCGGTAGTTGCAGCAGGAGGGAGCTATTTTACACGAAACTGGTGCGAGAGAAACAAGGCGTTACTCGTGGGAAGTTATATAATACCAAGGTTGAAAACACATAGTTGCACTCTATTTGGTTTTATTCAGTGTGAAATAATGTATGTTTCAGTGTGAACTCGGAAAAATTATCACAATTTCATCTGTAATACCATAAGTTAGATAATTAAATTTCATAACGTAATAATAATATGGCATTAAGACGTAACACTCTGGAAAATGTTCGAAAAAATTTTGTAGGATAATAACTGCACAAAATTCATTAGTCGATTAGTACAGAAATATTTGCCACATAAAATTTAAGGCTGTAAAAATATCTCAAAAATATTACTATTAACACCGTCGTAAAGCAGAATATCTGAACGTAAGATAAACGAGTTAAAATTTACCAATATTACTCTACAAAAACAGTTCGTTCCATCTGCAAACGTGACACTGGTTGTTGGAAGTTTTGTGCAGTTATGTTGTGAAACGCTAATGTACATGTCGTCATTGAAATTATATATTTTGCACTTTTATACAGATTGTTTCACTAGTACCGATCTTATATATCATACTTGCAACACAAAACGGAACACGACAAAGTTTCGTAAACGTTAAGTGCCCAAACGCTCCCGGTGCACGTAATAAGAATATATTTAAAGTTTAGTAATGACTGAAAGTAGTATTTTCAACACAGGAATAATTTATATTAATTAAATGTGCAGTATTTGTAACGCATACTGGAGAATGAAGGTATATAAATTTATACTATTTGGCTAAATTATACAAACATTTTGTCAAAGGCAGTGCTAAATTTTGCAGTTGGCTGTGGAATGTGTACAATACACGTGGCATGTGGGATCGCAATGATTGACAGCACCAAACCAGATCTGTACTACTTACTTGCTCAGAAACTTACATCTACAACAGGGGTTCACAGTAATTGAAATATATTCAGTGTTGCTGTCAGCTAGTTTCGTATTACATAAAAATTCACGGAACATTAAATTTCAAATTAATTATATATTGACCACAGTAATATCATGAAACAGGAATGTTTGGATTCTGATGACTTTTGTTAAATCTGCTGCAAGATGTTAATATTTATCTCGTAACTTCAAAAAGTATTAAAATTTGACACTGCAACACAGGCAACCAACAAAACCATGAAAAGAATAGTTTGTGCATTATTATA
Source organism: Medauroidea extradentata (assembly GCA_003012365.1). Lineage (NCBI taxonomy): Eukaryota > Metazoa > Arthropoda > Insecta > Phasmatodea > Phasmatidae > Medauroidea > Medauroidea extradentata. The sequence continues at coordinate 28,031 of PNEQ01094676.1, forward strand.
ATTCATAGAATAAATACTTTTATTCCGATATCGGGTTTATCTGTTAACTTAATGAAATTTTTCATAACTGACGTACCATTTCGACAATCATTTCAACTCACAATATTTTACGGACGTTTAAAAGTGGGCGTTCATCTTTTCCGACCTTTTTACGCTACGCTCATTCAGCGTTTTTGTTGATTACTGAAGCCCTTGAAGCTAAGTGATCATAATACGCACTTCGAAAGCAGTCAAGCCTTTCATATTTCTCATATTTACTTTCACTATTGTATTAACACATTGCGTTCATTTTACGCATTCTACGTTACCGTATAAGACGTGATAAATATTTCAGTACAGTTGGAAGAGAACGTCACAGTTTAATGCAGTTTGCATTCAGTGCGTAAGACGACATAATTTCAGACGGAAAATGTGACTACTTTAATAACGATACGACAAACGCCATTTCATTGATGAAATTTTCATAAGTTCCAGTTAATGTTATGCATACGGGTTGGTAGTGAATACTGTTATGTAATATGTTACGTTTGATTTTTATGAGGCCTTCATTTTTTTGTGCAAATTTCCGGTAAATTCGAAATTTCATAAGTTTATTGGATTTATACTTTCGTGTTTTGGCATGGTCCTTGTGGATTGCTACTGGTCGTGGAGATTTAACCTAAAACCCGGGCGGTTATGTTTCCACAAGTCGGGGGCACTGCAATGGGGTCATCGCCTTGCGCGAAATGCTGGCTAAGCAGGGCATGAGCTGTATAAGGGGGGTCTGCCCTCCCCCTGGGGTTGTTGTCATCGGTCAGAGGCTGTGGGAAGATGCCCGCTGGAACAGAGCATGAAGACAGGCTATCGGAACATGTAAGTTAACTTTACTTATTAATTTTTTTCAATTTGGAAATACCCCCTACCTTGAGACCGTTAGGAGTGGCGATAAGAGAGACGTTCGTAAACGAACTAAATGCACTGTCGTTGTGAAAGGTCCAGACGTCTGGAAAGCAAATCTAGAGATTTGGTAGAGTTTTAATTTTGTTGAATGAGTAAGTTTAACAAATGTAACTGTATTTGTGTCGCAGAAATGGAAATGTAGCAATAATGATAAGTCGTATGTACTTTTTTTGTTATATTGCTTGTCAATTCTAGTCAAAACTTTGTAAACGTTTCTGTAATTTTTGTTTTTGTATTAAATTCTTAAAACTAATTCTTTAACTTTAATTTTCATTGTTGATAACGAACCTATATTAAGGTTGTGTACCTCTGGTGAGTTCTCTAAATCTGGAAGCTAAGCACGCCCCTAGTTACCCCCGTAACAATAACAAGAAGCCTCGCCTGGAGAACGACGACGACAGGACAATTAGGTGAGTCCCACAGGATAAGGGCAGCAGCTATTCTCCCCACTTGAACTAAAGTGCAGCAATATAACACGATGTATCGGGGGAATCGGGGTCTGTCTTCTTCAAGCTTTCCAGTCGTCACCAGCTCGCAAGGATGGTCCTGGGTTCAGACCCACGACGTGCCGCCGTCTGTCGTTAACAGAAACTTCCATCATCTGCCTCCGGCATAATGCAAACGGTGAGGTCTAAGGTGTCTGAAAGGTCGCCCAACATAGAGTCGAACATGGACGTAATTAATTGAACGGCCACTCCCTTCCTACCTGAATTACGTAGCACAAGTAATCTGCTATGTCAACTATGTAGAGCTAAACCACCGTATTTAGACTAACATATTTCATTTAACCGCAACCCTCACCCGAATAATTATCCACTTAACTAGTTTCCATTCAAAGTGCCTACCTCTGGTTGCAGACGCCCCAACCCCTTTAACTCACGTGTAAAACGTACATAAATAAATGTTTTATAACAATGGGAAAATATAATGCATGCCAATATGTTGGCGAAACTGTTACCACATATAGATGAACATATGCTCGAAAACGCGCCGTTCCTGCACTCCGGTTTACAGTACACAATATTATAGTGCATAGCGCGTGGGCTGGATCGTCTTAGTGTGGAATGCAATAGCAGTTATTATTGGCAACTACATGCCAGACGAGTCGTGTTTAATTCAAGGGGTACAAGACCAATGCTGACGGCCTATCTGTGTGTGTTACCAAATTGAACGGCGCCATATTGCAGCCCGTAACACGCAATCTCCTATACCAATGTTATAAATTTTAAAATAATATAGTCCCCCCCCCCCCACCTAAGCTAAGGTACACAATTCCCTATATTCGGCAGCAATAAGTCAGCGTTCAATTTAGTCATGTAACAAAAGAACAGCGTAACAGTCTAGTTATTTTATAACGTCTTCTATTTTGTTGGACTGCAGGCATTGTCCAATGTAGCATCCCGCAGTATCACGATCTAGCCCGCGCGCCGTGCATTGTAAGTCATGAGACCTGTAATATAGTAACGGTGTGTTTTTGGGACTACGTTCATCATACTATTTTTTGTTCATCTAGATGTGAGAACTTTTCCCCCAACATATTGGCATGGAATTTTGCAACTTCCTGAATTTAAGGTACAATGGACCTTTTACAGCAAGCAAATGTCGCCTGACATAAAATCAAACTAATAAAACACACAAACAGTAAGTGTCATCATAACTGTCCAAATTTACTGAAGTTTTGTGGAATGAAGTGTGGAATGAAGTATGGAAAAAAGTAATATTTGATTGTTTACAGGCTGCTGTTTGGCAGATTTTTCATAAAATGTGCAGAGCCATTATTTTGCGGCGAAAATATGTTTGCACAACTTGGTTTCAATCTCTTGCGTGCACATCTACAGCTCTACTTCATGGTCATTGATAGGATGATTGAATTCTCACTTGTCTAAGTTGTTCTACTGACAAATCACAGAATGTGGTGTGACAATAACATTAAACTGATTGGTGCAGTGAAATGAGATACGTGTCTGAACGAATATAGGTTGCCAATAACCATGAAGCAAAGCTGTCAATATGCCCATATAATATTTAAACAAAATTGTGTAAATATCTTATATTGACGAACTCATGACTATACGTGTGGGCGATAAACTCGCATTACCTTTTAGGAAATGTACAAGTGTATTTTACAGTGTAGGTATGCGATTGGAGCCTGGGAGGTAAAACCCACTGACGTATTTAAAAGAGTGAGTTAGACGGAATTTTGAAGCCCGGCACTTCACCGGCCAGTCAGAGCCAACAGCGAACAAATGAGGCGCGACGTGGTGAGAGCCTGGGACATGCTGATGATTGCCAGGTGAGTGCCGTGTCGTGTTTGAGTTGTCCACAACACATGCAGAGGGCGCACAGCCACTCGTCAATGACAGCACCATATTGGTCTCGGAATTCAGCTGAAAGCGTCACATTCTTTAGGCCTATAACACTTATGACAAGGGTGATCTAATACAATCGCTTGAGTAAATACAGTAATATTGCACGCCCCTACCCCGTCTCCTGAAAGGACCAGTCTCCCAAAATTTCAATTGTTTTAATAATATTTATGTTTGTAGGAGATATGGCTAATTTGTAGGCATACACTGTGAATCTTTTCTATAGTAACGAACAATTTTTAATTTCATAGTTTTTGTATTATGGAATGTCAAATCCACATTTGCATAAATACGAGGAAGAAACTAAGAAATTCACAATGAAGGGCAGTGTCATAGGCTACTAAAAAACAGCATAGAATTTTTTTCGCACATATGAAAAAAAAAACTGAATTATTAACGAAAATTGGACAATTTTCTAAATTTTTTTAAAAATAAAAAACATAAACAAATGCAGGGTTTTAATACATATCTTGACGTAACCCGTGACACTGCTATTCAGTGTAGATTATTTAGTTTTTGTCAGTCTGTTGGCTTTCCTTCTTTGTATAGTGTCTGTCTCACGTAAGAATGTCATTTTTGGCAGTTATGAAAGCTGTCATTTGTACCAATTTCTAAAGAAAAGAATTTTAATTTTGATAAACTGAACAATTTTATAGACAGCTGAGTGTGTTTGTACAAAACTCACTTGTCACAGGTGGAATCATAGCTTGTTTCATAGAAACAGTTGTAAATATAAATGCCAACACAACTTTCAAAAAGTGAAATTCTTATATGAGACGGACTATAAAACCGTTTTATACAAATATGGTCTTTGACATGCCATTATAATATGCAAAGGTAAAACTATTTTCATTGCAGTAAAACATATTCACAGTGTATGCCTACAAAACAAACCAAATATCACACAAATACAAAAATTATTATCAATAATAATATTCTTACTGAACTCGCCTTTCAAACAGAAGAGACGTGGCTGATTATAAAATACTTGATTAGTTTTGCATTGCAGTAGAAGGGACATTTTCTATTAGCTTCTCTATGAACCAGTTCCAAACGGTTTTCATTTGCTTTGTTTATTGTTGTATTTGTTATTAACGCTCATCCATCAATGGGGTTTATACAAACAACCTAATCCAAATACGGTTCATGCTGGAATCACAACATCGCGACAGATGCAACGCAAAGTGCGCATCGCGAATGAAATAACTTGTCAGTAATTCAGCGTCGAGATTTCTCAGACGTCAGCGTGTCCGCCTCGACGCTGATTGGCTGACAAGTTATTCGAGCAGTTCGCGTCGCGTCTGTTGCACTATTGAGATGCCTGAAACGCGCAAACATAACGCTTAGGGATAGAACTCGTAACCTCTGACTACTGTATAAATATTGCATTCTAAAACTAAAAAGGACGTTTAGATTTCACACGTTAATTTAACTTTGACACAATGAATGATATACTTATCAGTTATCACTACCAACACCAGAAACGAATTAACCGTGTTGAAGAAAATAATCACGCTTCCTCCCGTTAATATAAAATGTTTCTTTTCGTCCAAGGATTTGTATCCTGATCACAGTACCTTACAACAGTAGTGTAATGCATAATTTTTGAGTTGACTGCTTTACCAAATGCTGTATTAATTCTTTTCTAAGTCTGAAAAAATACTATCACCAAGAGTGGAACACTTAGGTAAATTATTTAAAGTTTTAAAATATGATTTTATTATCTGGTTCACAATACCGGTTTTCAAATAAAATTAAATGTTTTACTGGCCTCTTTATTCTGTTACGACCATCGTTTAAGAAAAGGAGGGGAGAAAATTCAAAAGCGTTAAGGCTGCCGCCTACTCCACGCTTCAAATGCGTTGCAGTGTGTTCGTAAACAGATATTTTCTACGAAAATATTCCGCGTGTGCCCATTGTGCCAACGTACGAAATGAAAACAAACTTCAGACAAGGTCTGAACCTCATTGTTAAGACGCCGTGCTCATTAAATACACTGTCTCTAAGCCCTCCAACACGGCTAAAAACGGTCTTTTCAGACTTCCGTAAGTCAAAATTTTCTAACAGGATGTATGTGAAACTCAGATTCCGACCTGCACTGAACTTAGATACAGACTACCCACCAACAAAATTATATGGTCACCGCTTAGTGTCCCAATGTAAAGACCGTTCGGCGGGAAGCTTGCACACTAGTTCAGCGCTTGGCTCGTTGAGGCGACGCGGGATTTGATGCGCGCTTCAAGGTCGACTTTACAGCTCCGTCGCTTCTGAGCATCTCACGCGCGGGTAGGCGGCGCCCTTAAGGGTTTTCAAGGGGAGGGGGGACAAGGTTCCAGCATTTTATTTTTTTTTCACTGAACACTAGTGCATTTCTGTTTACTTGACAACACAGTTTTCTTATTCTCCGTTTCTCGGTTAATTTCATCAAAAAATACGTTTATAAGCGTCCGTAATCTCTAAATGCTGCGATGTTGTAACGAGTACAGTATATTGTATTTTCTATTTAATTTAGTCTACAACATTTTGGAGGTAATACTTTAATATCTTTGTTCAGCTGTTATTATTGTTTTAAATTGCAGTGAATTATGTTTATTACGGACTGATAATTACCGTTTATTTAGTTTATTAACTACCCGTGAGAATATTTAATAACCAATTTTGTATCAGGTTA
>PNEQ01094694.1:0-10083 GCA_003012365.1 Medauroidea extradentata
TTGTGTTGTTTGCTGTATTTCTGTTTGTGTTTTTGTTTCGACTCATCGTTGTGTCGCATGTCAACTTAGCTATTTTTATATTCTTGTTATTTCTTTATTTTCTGTTTGTTCCTTGTTTTAACTGACCAGATTCCAGTTTTGGAATTTCATGTTGTGTATGTATCCTGATGACTAAAGCATACTCTGCTTATTTATGTTTCCTTGTATTATTTTTAGTTTTCTTTTGACAGTCATTTATTTCGCAATGGAGTATGTCCAAGTAAATAAATCCAGTCATGCACTCCCATTGCACGGTTATTTCAAAGATCATCAAGGTTAATTCTACTACACGTTAGAAAGATCATTTTTACAAGTTTATCATAGGGAAAATTTCTGCCTCTTGAGCGCTGGTATCGGTAATGGTTGCAAACTGACCTATCACAGAGCTTGTCTGAATTATAAGTTACAAAAAGTTGATAATTTAAACCGTGAAATTGGTTCATTTTCACTTTAAAATTAAGTTAAATTACTTCTGTCATTGCTAAGCCTATTTAAATTTAATGTTAATACAGTTTCGTATTTTTCTGGTCCCTTTGCGATAGCAGCGAAACTAGTGGCAGATATTTTCCCTTTGCTAAACTCTCCCATAAGAAAACATGTTTTCTTTATAACCTGTAGTATTTTTAATCTTACCGGTACCATTGCAATTAGTGAGACATTTTCCGTTTCCAAACTCGTTCATTAGAAATTCGATTATCTTCTTAAATTAAAGTAGACATAACCTTGTCTAAGCTAAGCAGTGCTAGTTGCATAAATGAAATTGGTTAGGTTGGCATTTCTGGTGGATGAAGGAATTTAGGAATATAATAACACATGTCCTCTGCGATAAAAATATAGTAGGTAATAACTGAGTAAGTTTACTAACTTGTGAATACCACAGCGCGTTCTCATAAGTTTTATTTATTTATTTATTTACGAAGTAGTTCTGCGATGATACACATAAGCGCGCGCGCACACACACACACACACATACTCAAAATTTTCAGGAAAAAAATACGATTTAAGAAATTGACTACATACTCACGAAGTATTTATATAGGCCGTTCACGCTAAAGTGAGCACTGCATAAAGTTTTCTTTCGGCCGTTTTGCAGCCACCTTTACTATTTTAAATACTAAAGCTTCCATGTAACTAAAAATCAATGTAAACTTTTCAACACTCTCAAAAGTTAACATATATTGGTCCAACAAAACATATGTTTAATTAATTACACGTTCTGCTGAGTGCTCTGTTTATAGTGAACAACATATAAGTAGAGGCACGAGTTTTTCACGCATTTATCTGGCAACAGCCTAGACTTCTCAGACCTATACACACACTGGCCAAAGTCAAATATACATTGACTTCCAACCGTAACATGTGTTACCACCACGACTTGTTTCCTTATTTATCACTGGCTTGCAGTCGTCAAAAATGTGTTGTAACATGTGTCGTCTAATCACAGAAGGAGTAGTGAAGTATACATTATTGACATTCAACCTGACCTGGAATCAATACGCGATTTAGTCTTGCCTCTACCGATAAGTCGTATGCTTATTTAATATTCCTGTAGATAGTGTGTTGAATCGTGTTTGAAAAATGTCTAATTGTCACAAATATATTTACGTACGGAAATAAAACACGTTCCGAACGATGATGTAACTGTACGTTGAAACAAGCGTGCTTATTACACATACTTCTTCGAAGTAATCCAACATCGTTTAAAAAAAATTAAAAAAAAAAAAAAAACACTTTTTTACACTGATGTATCTCAAAATGTAGTAACTGGATACAAACTAAGTTTCAACACAGGCATGCATTTGACTTTCCTGCATAGTCGCGTCAAATGAAAATATAACATCAACGCTTAAGTCAGGTTTAGTCTAGTCGCCGGCCACACGACAGCCTGCACGTGTATGCACTGGTTTGTGCATTGCAAGGATGTAACACTTTGTACAGTACATGTGCGATTCGATTGTCGTCCTTCTTTATTTGTTTATGTCTCTTGGGATGGTAAAGTAAGTATTTAGTCATGTTCAGTTATGCCAACGTTTCAAACACACACACACACAGATATATATATATATATATATGTGTGTGTGTGTGTGTGTGTGTGTGTGTGTGTGTGTGTGTGTGTGTTTGAAACGTTACTATCGAAGTAAACACCCACACACTTAAAATTAGTTTTAAAAAGATAGGTTAGTTCATAATACTCTTTGTTCGCCGTTATTAACATTTGATATATACAGTTTTGTGCATATCTTAAAAAAACCTTACTAAGTAAACGTAAACAGAACTACTTCAGATTTTATTTCCTCGTGAACATACCAACCGTCATCACACGAGTTTGCAACATGACGCCGAAAAAATTAGTATTTTTGTTAAATACATTACTTTTATTTGTTATGTTTTTGTAATATTTTCCGGTTTCAATTGCGGAACAGTACATATTCTTGACACTACAGCAAATATCTTGCAGTATACAGACCTAAAACTATATATTGGTTTTTGTTATGCTCGTGCTGGTCTTGGCAATGAAACAATATCTAATCGGAAATGTAATAAGCGTTATGTTTGCCATTGTTCTGTGCCCAGGGGCAGACTGAAAGCATCGAGCGCTGCGTGGAACCAGTAGGAGAACCAGTAAACGTTCTCCCTTATTCTCGTGCACAATAACTTGCAGAAACTGGTTCCAGACAGACTGGACAACACGATCATAGTAAGGCAGGTCTGAACACTCGTCTATTGTCCCCACATGGAAGTCTCCACGGTACGTTCGCTGTGAAACCCTCACCAATTCGACGTAAATTTGTGCGTTTTCTATTTCTTCTTCACAAACGGAGCTGTCGCAATTTGTTGCAGGCGTGCAGAGTTTCTCGAGGTTCACAAAAATTTTCAGAAACATTTGCCTACCCACGATCAAACTTAAAGGAAATTTAAGGTTGATTCTTTGCTTTGAGAGTTTTTTTTTTCTTTTATGGCATTTGCTGAATGGTAATTTAGTGAAAGTAATAAGTTAACTAAATAACAAATTTTTCACGTTTAATGTAAACAATAATATAGATATTTTATCTTAAATCTTTGGAAAATATGATTTTCGGCATTTATAAAAACATTGCATGCTTTTTAAGTACATTCATATTTTGGTTCAAACAAATGCAATACATATAACAAGTAAGCTTGAAAATAGAGTTTAACTTTGAGCTACCCTGATTTTGAAACTACATATATAGGAAAACTTGCCACGCAGTTAAACGTAAACAAATCAATAAATTACCACAACAATTCCACCGTTGTGGTGAAATCAATGATCATATTGACCTACAGGGAAATTTATTTATTCAGTGCAAATTTGATATTTACATGCCGAACGAATAAATTTAAAGTTTTCATAATTGCCATAGTGTTTTATCCAAACTATAATTCTTGTCATTTTATACCTTTTTTCAGACTACTGCAAAGAAAAAAAATTTTTGTAGGAAGTCTTCCCTGCAAAATTATTTTGTTGTGATGGCAAAATTATTTTGTGGTGGCCACAATATTTTTGTGGTATGAACGAAATAATTTTGTGGTAGCCACAATATTTTAGTGGCATTAACGAAATATTTTTGTGGTAACCACAATATTTTAGTGGTATAAACGAAATAGTTTTGAGGTGATCACAAAATAAGTTTTGCAGGGTAAATACCAATAAAATATTTTGTAGCCACCGCAAAATATTTTTCCGTGTGTTTGATGTATAAAATCGTAAAATGACAGGAAGTAAAAAAACAGTACTAATGTTGGTGGATTCAAAAACATTAAACTTGTCGAATAGACTTATGTATCACAGGTGAGGGATCGTAAAAACTCAGCGTGTAGCTTATGTCAGTAGACAACCGCTATTGTATAATAAGGCTCTGTCATCCGAGCTGAAAGGCGTAGTTTGTTTGCGCACAATGTTCTCCTTGTAACTACGTAAACAACCGTGAACAATGTAAGAATCCATAGCCGTTACAGGTTGAGGTTATTTTTTAATTAATTTCACGATGTGCTTCGTATTGTAATGTAAAAAATGTGTATCATTGTTTAAAAAAAAAAAAGATCCTCTTGATTGTAGTACACTCATTCAAATTAACGAAACAAAATTACACTAGGTGAAAAGCTTACAAACTTGTGACGCATGAGAAAACTAAGCAGTTACATATATAGTCCTTTTTTTATATTAAACTAGCTGTCCCTTTGCGGCTCCGCCCGCGTGTACTATAGAAAAGAGTAACTAACTTTTAGTTACGTGTTAATTGATGGTGATACTATATTCTATATTATACTATATTCACTGTTTATCTTTAAAACATCAAATACAAACAGATTTGTCCAGTCCACTGCGCTAACCGTGCTTTAATTTTATAACTTCTTTTTTTAATTCATCTTTATTTCTCTATAAAACAGCTGCCCGGCTGCGGCTTCCACCGCAAAACAGCTGCCCGGCATTTAACAGCTAGCGTACTCAATAACAGTGTAAAGAGCGCGCGCAATACGCTTGTATGGAGTCATGTAATTCCCATCGCAAATTCTGGCACGGGATACGAACTCGTAACCCCACCCCTCCCACACCCCAAACTTTATACAATACCTGAGTGAATGCTTAAGGCCTCGGTTACAGGAACATACCTACATTGTTTAAACAACAATAGCAATAAAGCTAAAATTGACTCTACTGTTTTTAGGTTTTTTTTTTTTTTCGCCAGTTATTCGAATTTTTCTCGCCGTAAAAACCATCTTTGAACTTCAACGAACATTTAAAAAAAAAGAATTGGCTAAATTGGTCCAGGCGTTGTTGAGTTATGCGCTTACCAACACATTTTGCGATTCATTTTTATAGATAATATCAATTGCAAGAATATTCTGTATACTGCAAATAACGTTGCCTTGTATGTTCATACCAGTACAATTTTTTTATATATAAATGAGTCCATACAAATGTTGGGGTTTCGTTATATGGCTTCAAAACTGCTACAGAGGATAATGCTGATACGATGGCGAATTTTCGGAAAAGGCCAGACTTGCAGATTGGCCTTTCTTTTCAGTCTTGTAAGTCACTTTCTCCTCGTAATCACAAGTACGACGAAAATAAAATCCCAAAGCAAATGTATTCTGAGTAAATAATTTAGGTCTACATATTACATAAATATTTCAGGGCCACACACACAAATTTTACTGCTAAGTATATGCAGTGGTACATTTTCCACTGTAGTACGTTATTTTCACCTTCTTGCTTGTAGTGTTCGTATATGGACTAGTAGTAGTAAAGTGAGCCCTTCTCAAGCCCATGTTATTTTATTTTCATTCATGTGCGTGTGTGTATATTTCCTCGACGTGTTAATGCAATGCGATGATAATTAGAGACGATACATAATGGTGTAAATCTTCTCTGCCAGCGTATTCTCCAAATCACAGAATATTTAGTAACACAGAAGCGAACTCAGTCTCACACACGCCAGCAAAATGGTTTCGCTGGCCAGCAACATGGCGGAGACGCCTATCGCCAATTAGAGCAAGGCGTTTGCCCTGCTAGCCGGCAGCCAGGCCAATAGGAAACTTGCCTTTACATGAAGGAGCTGGTGTGAACAGCCTCGGGCAGCCAATAAGCGGCAAAGTTAGCCCGTATATATAAAATGAGCAACCACGTAATTTCACATCTGTATTAGTATTTAGTCTATGTCCAATTCTAGCGTCCTACGCCTTGTATGATTGTACGACGGTCACGTGGCATGGTTACCTGTAGAGATAGGAAATTTCGCGAAAATATTTATGCAGCACTTTGTTTCAGTGCCTTACGTGCGCACCTGCATCTCTGTTATGTGGTCAGTGATTGGATGCCGTAACACCCAGCGTGTGGAGGTTAAACCCGCAAATCACAGACGTGATGTGTGGCAGTTATCCGTGTACTGACTGGCACAGTCTAATGAATAACGGTTCTGCAAAAAAACACTCTGTCAACAGCCATGAAGTTGAGCTGCAGGTGTGCACGTAAGGCACTGAAACAAAGTGGGGCAAAAATCTTTTCACCAGAAATTCCCGTCCTTAGTTACCTGTATACATGCGAACCACAGACGTTGAGGTGTATCGCACCAGAGTTATCATTGGCCCAGTCAAATAGGGACTCGCCAGTAACGAAAGTAAAGCTTCAGAAATGAATACATTACATTGAAACCTAGCAAATAGTCGGCTTTTCCCGCGATAATTCACCATCGCTAGAAATACTGGAAAATGCGGGAATATTTGACTGTTTGTTAGGCTCCAACGTGATATATATATATAACACAGAATGTTTCGTATCAACATTGGCTAGGCTATCGTTAGAGACATGCAAAATTCGCGTTATCATTTGGTAGCAGACTAAACTTCACTTTCCTGTACCTAACAGAGCATAATATGCGATTCAATTGGCCACGAACTTTAATGTGTTGCCATATACATGTGTTACGTCTTTGCAGAGATTGGCCTCTCTACCGTGTAAGCGTACTCCGCGGCAAGTCACGACAATATCGGCCAGCGGGAGACGTCGAACGAGCCTATAGACACTTGGAGTCTAATCAGCTGTCAGAAGATAACGCGAATTTTGCATGTCTCTAGCTATCGTTTGTTTGTAGCATTTTTTCTCTCTACAACAGACCCAGTTAGAACTGCACAGCTGATTTGTCCCGAAACTGTTCACACGTGTCACGGTTAATACAATACAGTTTATTGGAGACTATTTGAAACATTTTCGCGATTTTCCAGTGTCTCTGACCATCGCTAATAATAGTGTCCGTATGTACACCCATAGTGTCTTTCACTGAAATGAGGTGTTAACGCCGCATATTACAATTAAATATTGTATTTTTCACAAGAAGATGGGCTTCAAAAGAGCTCAGTTACTGTGACTATTCTATACAGTGTGTTTTTATGACCGTTTTTTGGTTTTGGTCTCTGGTCATGTCACAGTTAACTGAAAAATTCGTGTCTCTATGTTCTTTACCCCCAGGGGCCTTACCGCATAAAACATTGCTAATTTATAGACGTGCATTGTAAATTTGATTGTAAAAACCGCAAGGCAGTTCACTGTAGCATTACAAACTTTTGTAAATGTACAAAAACGTCCTCCTAAAATTGTTCGTTTGTAAAGTTACAAGGATTTTCTTTATACAAAACTTAGAAAAATAATTGTAGTCCACCAAAACCATAAGTGTGTCGGAAATTATTGAGTCGTACCCAAATCTCATCCTCAGAAACGAATTTTTTCTGTAACAAAGTAACTGTTAATATTAACTGAGTGCTTCAAAGTTAAGAAAGTTATGCCATTGTCATGTACATTGAATTTATAAAAAAAAACCAGCATGCAAGTCATTTTGGTCGAAGGGTAAGTTGCGCGGTAAGCACAAGAATGCAGGTTCCATTGTTGGTGAGTCTACGAAATTTTTTTTCTCTAAATAATTGCATGTAAAAGTTGTTTGTTTGAATGTCACTTATTAAATAAGTTCTGTATCATTATTAGAAATTTAAAAAAATTAAATTTTTCTTCAGTGCAAGTAAATGCATTGTAAATTTTACAAACATATATATACATTGCAAATTTTTTTACAAAAACGCTTTTGTGTCATTACAAGGAATTTCTTTGGCAATTGGGTTTTCAAGGATTTCCGTTAAAAAGTACAAAAATTATTTGAGTGTGTATGGAATATCCCAATTATACCTCCACGTATGTCATACTTAATTCGACAAATAAATGCAATTCTATTTTTTGGCTGGCCTGCAAAAGCTGTAACATTTGCAGGTACTGTTTAAAAGGAGATAATTTATTCTTATTTTCTTATTGGTCAACTTTTCGGCAGGCAAGAAGCATGGTTGTCAGCGCAGTGGGTAAAAACCACAATAATACCCCGTAACGTAAGTTTCCTTTTTCAATGTTTTTATAATTTTAAAAAGGATTTACGTCCACAAGATTATTTGTAATTTTATAATGGCAGCAAAATTACCAAACTGTTTTCTTGTTGATGCAAGTTACTACAATTTGAGGTAAGGGTCGTACATGGTACAGAATAAGGGAAATTCATATATCCTTAATTTTAAAAGTAAAATATTTACATTGTACAAGTAGGTTTTAGGACATTATTAGTGATGATGATTTATCGCACTTGTTGCGAAAATTTCTTAGGCCAACATAACACTGAAAACGCTGCAGTTTCAATTACACAAGCAGAATCCTGATTGGCTCTATTAAGTAGGGTAACTGTTCACGTACAAACGAGAGCCGGTAGCATGATCAAAGCTTCCGACATTATGAACGTACTTTAAAACGTAGCAAACAATCAAGTTTCCTCGCGATAAACCATTATATCTAGACATGATTGCTGGGGAAAGGAAAATTATGCGGTTTCAGTGACCTGTATGTCATTATCTACTATTCTTTGTATACTCAGCTCAGTCTGTTCTTTCATTGTCTGATGTTCCAGTGACTAGAAACTAATGGACTTCGGGGTTTTAGCATACATAGGACGGTGAATACTAATATAACTCTCAAAATCTTCCTTCCTCTAATTATTCCAAATATTGATACCTTAGTGCTACAAAAGCGAGATCAGTTTTCTATTTTTAAAATATAATCTTTTCTACACTGTAACAGTAAAAACAACGTCACGGTAGTATCGTAGCTTTATTTTGCCATCTATAATATTGGTATAGCATAAATTAATTGTGATGGTTTTTACTATTTACTTTAAAAAAACATACTACGTTAGTAGTCCTACTGGGAAACTATGAATCCATTTGTAATTTTTGTTACAAGTTTCTTTTTGTAGCATTTGTATTGTAAAATTTAGTGGTCGTCGTTTGTAAACATTAAGAGCGCCTGAGACTTGGGGAATGACATTTTACATGAAAGAAAAAAAGTGTTTAAACGCCAATAATGTGGCCTAAGTACGCTTTCTTCGAAAACATAAACAGCTGAGTGTGTATTATTTTACCTCACACTTCCGTGTTTTACATGTTAAGCTGTTTACATGAGCTTTTAAAACATTTATTTCGAAACTCATCGCTAAGATAATCATTGTAACAGTACAAATATGTAAGCGAAAAAGTTTTCAATAATGCAGTGAAATATGTATTTCATATTAGACAATCCAAGTACCGAAGAGTTGGCATTTTATTTAATGATCCGTTGTAGAAACACAATAATTCAGTTTAATAGTTACAAAAATATTTTTGGTAACTGTTTAAATTTTTTTTTGTAAAACGTATGGTCTATTTTTAATGTGTAGAATTTAATTGTAGCTTACAAGCTGATATGCTACAACCAGATAAATAAGTAGGAATGGTGCGTCCCAGAGATGACATGAAATAGGTAGATAGTAAATATCGAAGGGTAAATCCTCAAACGTTAAAATATAGAAAGTTGATATAGGTTGTTCACATTAAACTGAGCCCTCCTCGACACTTATAATAACCATAAACTATATTTTAATTGGGGCCAAATGTGTGAAATTTTGAAAGGGGTGAAACATTTACACTGGTATTTACTTACATTGATGTTTTCATATTTGAAATAGTAAATATGAATGCAAAATGGCTGAAAGAAAAATTTAAGCAGTGCTCACTTTATCGTGAATAGTCTATACAAGTGCAGAGAGAACCAGAGGGTCAGTAAAATAAAATAAATGAAACTGATTAATCTACCTACCTTATTTCATTCATCTCTCGTAGCAATAAAACGTTACTTTATTTTACTTTGTTGTTAACCTCCAATTTATTTTTAGTTACCAAACAAGTGTCGTGTATCACAAACTAATGAAAATGAAGATGAGTCAGTATGTCTTGCATTTACAGATGTCATGAGTTATTGCAGTGGCGGATTTTAGGACTCGTTCTTCGAACGTTAAAAGAAGGGAAGGGACTTTTCAGTCTTGAACTGAACGTTATATCACGATTATATGTTTCAATTAACATTTGATACTTAACACTACCCCTAGTCATGGAATTACTACATAGCAAAATTTATTCTGATATATATATATATATATATATATATATATATATATGACCAAA